>JAWWEE010000030.1:15802984-15821249 GCA_035221455.1 Xenops minutus | reverse complement strand
CTTCCCTTCCCTTCCCGTCCCTTCCCTTCCCTTCCCTTCCCTTCCCTTCCCTTCCCTTCCCTGTCCCGCTGCTGCTTGACAGCATTTTCCCAGCCCTGGGAAAGCATTTTCCCTCTGCAGCACCTCGAGTGCCACATACATCCCCCTCTGTGCTGATGCTCTTCACTCCCCCCTCACTCACTGCCTGCTGAGCTCGGCTCCGTCCACTCCAGTTTCTGCTCCAGACACTCCCTGTCGGCTCCTTGTCTCTCTTCAAATTCCCTTCTTCCCAGGACCCAAGTTCCATTATTACAAACAGCATCATCTGAAAAATAGAAAGGGCACATCTGTCACTCCTCTGTTGCCTTATGCTGCTGTCTGTTCTGCTGCCACCTCCCCAGCCCAGTCCCTGCACCCCATCCAGCTCTCTGGTGTCCCTGCAGAGATGCAGAACTCTCATTTCCACATGCTCTCCCTTCTCCGGCTTCATAGCACGAGATGCTCCGGTGTCTTGAGAGGGCTCTCTCTGTATTTCAGTCTGTTCTGCTTCCTGTGATCCTTGCTCCGAGATCTCTCCACGGCCATAGCTGTGTCTGCCCTCACTGATGTAAGCGAGCAGTGTGAGACCTCCACGGGGAATTCTATCCCGAGCCATTGGATCCACAGTGCAGCGGGCAGAGCGCTGCAGCTGGGCGGTGAGGTGGGACAGGATGTCACTGTGTCACGTTGTCTCCCATGCAGGTACAGTGCCATGAAAGAATATTTATCTGAATTGGACAAAGAGACAAAAAAAGCTTTGGAGACTTTCTACGGGTTTTCTGATGGCAAGTCCAAGGTGCGCCGGTCGGTGGACGAGTGGAACAGCACAGGGGGCGACTTCTTCCAGCAGATTCCTCTGCTGAAGGTTGAGGACTTCTCTAGGACAGCGACTGACCTGCACACTGGGCAGAAGAGGAAAATAGAGGGAAGCGTCTTTCACAAGGACTCGTCCATTGTGAACTCTGGCGATTCCAATGACATCATTGGCTTTCAGCTGGTGAGTGTCACTGTGCTCTGGCCAGCAAGTTTCCTCTGGGGCAACGAAGGGCTGGTGAGGGTAGCTGTCCCTCTGTCCATTTTATTGCCTGCTCAGGTGGCTTTATTGTGAACAGTGGTGAAGAGCACCCTGTCAGTGATTCTGCCCAAGCCTCCATGGCTGCTGCAGATTCACCTCCGGTTCTCTGGGAGAGAAATACCTTCCTAAAGTCTTCCCCAATAAAGTTAGTGCCTTCTGTGACCTTTCCTTTGGGCCTAAAACATTTGGTCATATCACTTAGCCCTGAATGAAACGTCTTTGATGCCTGTTTGTGCCACTGCAACTTCATAAATGATTATTTTTGTGAAAGAGAAACCCTATCACACATACCTTGTAGAACCCCTAATTCACGTTTCCTTTAGAGAATCCATGATTTCATTTGATCTGAAATGTTTTTTCTCCCTTTGTGATTGTCAGTGTGATGCGAACAACAGCAGCGAGTGTGCCCTGTACACATTCAGTTCAGGTGTTAATGCTATCCAGGAGTGGTACAAGCTGCATTACATGAACATCATGGCACAAATTCCCCTGGAGACTAAAGAAAAATTGAGTTATTCTGCTGACGACCTTCTACTGACATGTTTCTTTGATGGCCTATCTTGTGACAAAAGGTCAGTGCACAGAAAATTCATGCCAGCTAACAGCTTATTTCCAAGTCCATAATATGTAGAAATGAAATATTTGGTATTTGCTGAATTTCAGCAGGAACCACTGCCATTTGTTAAATCATAGCAAACGTTTGCATCTTCCTGAACTTTAATTACACTCTTTGATTTCATTTGTGTTCCGCTGTCAACATTTCAGATAAACGTATGTTTATCCTTGGCAGAATCAAATCTACCTGCTTATGGTTGTGGCAGTACAATTCCTATGTGTCTTGGTAGCAGGAGAGTCATCCCTGCATACTGGAGGACAGCTGTAGATGGAATTGCTTCTCCCTGGAATGGAGGGATTTGCTGGAGTGCAAGGGGATGTGTCAGGACACACAAGTGTGCTTGAATCAGCAGATATGTCCTTGGCCTCCTGATGTGACAGCTGGCACAGCTTTGTTGAAACAGAAACATTCATGTGCCTGTAGACACTTGACTGTCAGATGGGAGAGGGTTCTGTGTGTGTCCCCCTTCCTGCTAGTTCTGTGAATCCACTTCCTCACCTCTTCAGCCCCCATTCCTACATGCAAATCTCAAATTTCCTTTTCCTGATCTATTAAAGCAGATCATACTGCCATGTAGTTTCAAGATATTCAAAAAGACGCACACCTTTCAGCAAAATAAATTTCTTAGAAAGAAAGAATAAACCCCTCATGCAATCCTGGTCTGTCCGTGCCAAAACCAAAGCCCAAATGTGCTTCTTTTCTTCCACAGACAGAACTGCAGATAGCAATGTCATGATATTCAATTTATTCCAGGCACTTCACTCGTTTCCATCACCCACTCCATGGCAACTGCTACACCTTCAATAGCGGTGAGAACGGGACCATCCTGAGCACCTCCACGGGTGGCAGCGAGTATGGTGAGCAGGAGCAGCCAGCACAAGTGTGGTGCTGCGGGGCAGTCTGTGCACATTGGGTGTTCCAGGGCCATTTGCACACATGTGTTGTTCCAGGGTGGTTTGCAGAGGAACTGTTTTGATAGGAAGTGCTTCAGCAAACTGGATCCCGCTGGAGCGTGAGCCATGTGTTGGCTGTAGATGTACAGGCTGATTGGGGAAATGCCTGTTTGAGCTAGTGCAAACTCTTGCCTGAGAATACAGATAATATCATTGCATCACTAATGTTTTCCAGCTGAAATTACTGCTGCTCAGTTATATAACTTTTTTAAGTGAGTTTCAGCCACGGTCTTGTCAGGTTTTATTTGTTTGCTGTACTCGGGGCCACCGAGGGATATTACTGGCTGCAAGTGTCTTGGTCTGGCCCAACAGAGGCTGTGTTTGCCTGTTACAGTTCTACTTAAGGCAGATAACATTAAATAAACTGTTCTGCCCTCCCTAACCAGAAAACACAGCTCTGCCTCCTGGTGTAACTTCTCTACCTGTGGTTTAGGATTGCAGGTTGTTTTGTACATTGACGAAGCAGACTACAACCCCTTCCTGGTGACGTCTACAGGAGCCAAGATCATTGTCCATGACCAAAACGAGTATCCCTTCATTGAGGACATCGGCACAGAAATTGAGACTGCAGCGGCCACCTCCATAGGGATGCACTTTGTGAGTGGCAGCAATCTCCTTTCCAGGTGCACCTTTGCCTTGGGACAGCCATAAATAGGAATTGATGGGGTGTTTGCAGGGAGCCAGCAGCTGAGAGGCTTCTAAATACCTCCCACTCAGCAGCTGAAGTGCCCCGAGGAAAATCCTGTGATAGCACTTGTAAGAACAAAAGAGGCCATGGGAAAATCAGGGCTTCAAAACCGCATCAGCTCCTGAGATCTTGTTTGTTCTCCCTTTTCTCCCACCCTTTGGCTTTTCAGGGAATTTTTGATTTTGTTTCCACAGCAAAATCCACAACCACATAAATGTATTGTCAAGTACCTCGTTTGGCTTTAGCAATGATCAGTGAGTTTCATCCCACTCGGGTCCCAGGGTGGCGGATCGGGAGCTGTGAGTCCCTGCCTTAGGGTTGGGTCTGTAGGGGCCGCGGTAGCTGCACAGCTCGTTTAACTGTTTTATGGGTGTAAGCCTCATTTTTTGGGTTTCTCTCTATCCCAGCTGTAAAAACACCCTGGTGGGCAGCAGCTCTGCCTTTTGCCAGCATAGTGAAACATCTTGCCCGCTGTTGGCAAGGGTAAGGAGGGCTGCAGCTCCCAATTTCCCCATTTAGTGTAATTCAAACAAGGCATTTGACCCAAAGGGTTTCATTCCTCGGCAGAGCAGTGAAAGCTGTGCCAGATGCCCTTTTATCTGGATAGGCTGTTAAGTGAGCACTTCAGCTCTGCCTTTCTTCCTGATGGTTGGGTCAGAGCATCAGCCATCCTGCTTATCTGGGTGTGCCACATCGAGATAGGCCCTGCATTAGAAAAGGCATTAAAAGAGGGCTGATGTTTTAAAATATGTAAATAGTTAACTGTCCTCCATCTGTCTGGAAAACTGGCAACAACTGCTTGGTCAGACTTGACTGGGAGGTTTGCAAACCATGTCGATGTGAAGAGAGGAAGTCTCACAAGACTATTACCTCTAACCATCATACCATACAGGGGACAGTCACTGCAGGCAGAGTCTCCCTATTTATTGTAATATTTTCCTGACACAGTAGATTTGGACTGTTGCTGTGGGTTAAAAAACAAGATTGAGCACATCTCAGTGTCTGTATTTAAAAGACTTGGCGTGAGGAAGGGATCGATTTACATCCTAATGTGGCAGCCAAAATAGGTGCTGGACAAAATTTCTGATCTCAGAAAAAAAACTGGGAGTCATGGTTCTTTCAGCAAAGGACAACTCCAGAGAGCCTGCTGAGGGGTGTCCAAATTGCCAGGATAGGACTGCAGCACCCAGATGCTAGATCAGTCCTTGTACCCACATCAGGAACACGGAAGAGGACACACAAGGTGTGTCACACACGGTATCAGTGTCTGGGTGTCACTCATGGGTTTCTGCTGGGTACTAGGACTGCCCCTCCACCTCCAAAAATATTCCAAGACGTTTGGAATGTAACCAAGGCATTACTTGGTTGGAGTTATAATACTCTAAATATTTAGTTTGGAAATTATTTCAGTACCTGAAGGATCATGTAAGCTTTTGTAGGAGCAAAAGCCATGGCAAAATAATTTTACGCAAAGGATTGATCATCTGGAAGCTCCAGGAGCACGCTGAGGCAGTGTCCAGGCACTACATGGTTCCTGGAAGTTAAAAGCACATTAAAAGCTGGTTTCATTCAGTTTTCAGAAGTAGTGTGTCTAATCACATCTTTCTCTCCAAAGAGAGCTTTGTGCATCAATAAAAGCACTGACTCACACTGTACAGGCCCAGAGCCTTCTTTTGTCAGATGTGACCTCAGAAAACTGGGGAGCTGCAGCCAGTGCCTTAGAGGTAACCAGCATTTTTCAGGTTCCTGGTTAATTGATCCTTTGTATTGAGTTTTTAATTCTAATTTTAAACTCTGTAGAGACAGTTGAATGGATTTTTAAATGGATGTTTCTTGTGGTTTCAGGCTACTCTGTTGTAAAGTGGATAATTACTGCAGAAAGATAACAAGGGCTGAGGAAGGTGAGACAGTCTGCAGAAAAAGGGTAATGGAGCTGGAATCAGGTGTTGGGAATCTGAGTATTCCCAGCCCTGGTTTCACAGACCATGCAGGCACAGACTTGGCATTTCAGAGCTCCTTGCTCTGGGCAGAGATTGCAGAGCAGGAAAAGGCCTTAGCTTTCGAGAGGAAGGGTCAAAGCAGCACCTGGAAAAAGGCCTCAAGGAGACACAAACATTTGATTTAGAGTGGTTTCAGAGAGGTACTGTTGAGCACTAGTGGAGCCTCAAGTGCTGTTTACCCACGTCACAGGAGCAGCCACTGCAACTTGGAAAGGTGGGGTTCCTCACAGAAAACAACCCAAACCACCCCCCAGCTAACAATCCCCCTCCCTCAGAACACAAACATCCAGGGTAAAGGATGCACAGCCTCTAGGAGAGAACATACATATGAATTACTCTGAAAAATCTTCCGTACTGTGATTTTACCACCTCACATTCCTGCAGGAGCTTTCAAGGAGGACAGCAGAAAATCTGGCCAGAGCAGTGTTTTTGAAAATGGATATTAGAAACAAAAAAATCTTGTTTTGACAAGGTATTGACAAATTGTTTCAGGTGGCAAAAGGTAAACATGCTGTTCAAAGCTGCCCCATCACTTACAGTTTCAGAGATGTGATAAAGTGCCACTGAATCCTTTGGTTTCTCTGCAAACTCCAAAAAACCCAAGATTTGTTCTTTTCTGGTTCTCAGACTCGGTCTCGCAAGCTGAGCAAACCCTACAGTGACTGCACGGAGACAGGAGCTGACATACCTGTGGAAAATCTCTATAACAAGAGCTACTCACTCCAGGTAAATCCATTACCTTTGGTTTTATCAGTTGCTTGAAAACCCCCTGCATAAATAGCTTTCTAATATTCTGTGGTTCAGACCTGAGATTGGGAGCAGTCCAGGTGCAAGGTGGCTGCTTTAACCACTGATGTAAAATGCCACAGCATTTCTTAAAATTCAGCTTTTATTCCTAAGTGGTTGTTGTTTGAAGTTCCCTCAGGCACCCTGTTAGATAAAGAGAGAACATGAGCTCATTAGGCAATTTTCAAGCAATGTGAGACTGGAAAATATTGGCCAAGTAAAGGTTGCAGCTTAGTAACCCTTGAAGCCAGAAATTGTGACCTTTAGGACTCCAAGAATAACAGATACCATCTAATCAGTATCCAGATAGCAGGATGTTTGTTTACGGAGTAAGTTTCCACTAATTTTGCATGGTTTCTGTAATTGGGTCCACTTGGAGAATGTCAGTTGTTCTGGCACTCTCCACTTGAAGAATTGTACTTACATTAGCTGCTGCCTGCTGCAAAGCCCAGGCCTAGCCTGGATTTGTATTTCATGGGCAATATGAAATCTGCTGTGATGTAGTGCCAGGTAGGATCACACAGACATTATCTCAGGTTTTTAAAAACAGTACTTCATCAAAACTCAGTACTCATGAGGGCTGGGACTGGTACCAAAAGGCTTGACTAGGATTTTAAAGAGAAGTTCAGTTCCTGCATGTCCCAGTGTTCTAGCACAAACCACAACTCTGCTGCCCTATTAATCCTTAGAGCTTCAGGTCTCCCAGTAGGCACCAGCAGAGTTTGGTGGAAGCTGTGAACATTTTCTCCTGTGAGTCATTTCCCACACCTAGTTGGTGATTCATGGGCCATGTACCCTGGCAGGCCAAAAACGTTCTCCTTGCCTTTGGAAAGAGCAACTGCAACAGTGAAGCGTTTGGTGGCTGTAGGGGAAGCGGGGGCATTCACAGGACCCCCCTATATAAAATCTTCAGGGAGGATTGTATTCTTGCCTCTTGCACTAGAGCCTCAACCCTCCATGGCACTTTCTGCCTGTGTTTGTATTCACTTAGCAGAGCCTGAAGGCCCTGGGAAATGGGATTCCCATCCTACTGCTGCTTTCATAAACAGGGTGTTTTTAGGTATACAGAAGCCTGGACCTTGGTGCTGCTTCTTATCCCCCAGCTCTGGTTTTTCTCCTCAGATCTGCCTGCACTCCTGCTTTCAGAAGGCCATGGTGGACTCCTGTGGCTGCGCCCAGTACGCACAGCCTTTGCCTGCAGGGGCAGAGTACTGCAACTACAAGAAGAACCCAAACTGGAGTGAGTATTGAAATACTTCCCACACTGCACCTGCCTCAGTGCCCACTGCCAGCCATGTCCTCCACAGCACAGGCCCTGTCACACGGCACTTTGTATCCCCAGTGTCCCCATCATGCAGCCCCCTACACCCCCCTATACCCTCCAGCACCCCCATCACACAGACCCCTGCACCCCCCTATACCCTCCAGCACCCCCCAGTATGCTGGGACAAGGCAAATCTGCCTTAACCCACTTAAGCCCCCACTCTTTTCCTTTGTTCACACTGACTGGTTTGTGACACTTACCCTGATGACTTGTCACCTGTGCCCACCACAGAACAGTCAAGTGGAGGGCTTGACCAGGTGAGACAGCAGCAACAGCCACTTTTCAGAGTATATTTCTAGGGTATATTATTTTATCCCCACCATGTAGGTGATGGCCACAAAGGCCACTTACACCCCAGACCCTGCACCCTAGCCCAGGTAGCAGGAGACCTTTGCTTTTCTTTTTGGCTTCTCACACCTGTCCCACTCCCTCCCTGCAGTGTACTGCTACTACAGATTGCACGAAAAGTTTGTGAAGGAGCAGTTGGGCTGCCAGCAGATCTGCAAAGATGCCTGCAGGTGAGTCCTGGTCCCAGCCAGAGGTAAAGCACTGAGTGTGTGTGGGAGTTGAAGCTCACAAGTGACATTCTGCCTCTCTCTGCAGCTTCAAGGAGTGGGCGCTCACCACCAGCATTGCCCAGTGGCCGTCCACTGTGTCAGAGGTCAGTTCCCAATTGTGCTCCACTGGGACAGCAGCCTGGCACAAGGCATTGAGTAACCCTAGAGTTTCAGCACAGAAGCAGGAGGCCCTAGGGTAGTCCTTAGCACTCAACAGTGCTGCTCCCAGAGGCTAGTCTATATTGTCCAGGTCAGGGCTTCCCCTCCAAGAGTTCACCATTAAAATGAAATTTGGCTTGTGGTCTGGGAGATCCCCTCAGGGACAGCTGGCCTGTCACACACTCAGTTCTGGCACCCACACTGTTCGAAGAAGGTGTGGAACACAAGTCCCCTCCCAGGGGATCTCTGCACAAGTACACACTGCTAGAGCAGCATTTTCTGTCTATTCTCCAGGACTGGATGCTTCGAGTTCTCTCTTGGGACAAAGGGCAAAAACTCAACAAGAAACTGAACAAGTAAGTCCCCCTGTGAGTTCTGGCCTTGCACCTCCAGCTCCGATACAATCTCAGCAGACCTAATGATGGCAACTGGGGAAAAAGCTCCCTTGGAGCAGCCCAGCCCTACTGGTCTAACTGGTTATTTGCATAGTTTTTCAGTACGTTTCATATTATTGTTTTACTAAACCCTCTGCTTGCCTCCTGCTTCCCTCAGGACAGACCTCGCCAACCTCATGGTGTTTTACAAGGACCTGAATGAGAGATTCATTTCAGAGAATCCTGCCAACACGGTAAGAGAGCACAGCTGATCCCTGCTCAGCCTCGCAGAGACACGGTGCTTCCTCCTGTGCAGGGGAGCAATCCCACCTAAGCAGGGGCAGGAAACTGATCTCAAAGATGCACCTTGGGGCTGGCCCTTTGCAGCCCTTACCTGGGGCCACATCTCTGCCTGTCTGGCCCCAAACACTGCACTGGGGCAGTGCACGGGCTGCCTGCAGTAAGCCCAGTTCTGAGCTCCTCCTGAAGCAGAGCCAGAGAGAACAACACAGGCAGCAGAACTGGGCCCGCTGCATTTGGGAACACTTAGCAAGCCCCGGGTAACCTGGCTTGGTGCAGCCTCCCTGCACACTGTAACAGCACCACGAACACATGCCCTCCGCAGCCTGTAACCTTGTGCTCTCTGCTCTTGCAGCTCGTCATTCTCCTGTCCAACTTTGGGGGCCAGCTGGGCCTCTGGATGAGCTGCTCGGTGGTCTGCGTCATTGAGATCGTCGAGGTCTTCTTCATTGACTCGCTCTCCATCGTCATGCGGCGCCAGTGGCAAAAGGCAAAGAAGTGGTGGAACGACCGCAAACGGGCTGGGTCGGGGAAGCCTCCACAGGCCAGCCACGTGGAGAGGCAGGGCCACGACAACCCCATCTGCATCGATGAGGATCTGCCCACCTTCAACACTGCCCTGCGCCTGCCACTGCCCCAGGACAGCCCCCTGCCCAGGACTCCCCCCCCCAATTACAGCACTTTGCGGCTTGAGACGGCCTTCACAGAGCAGCTGCCTGACACACTGGAGCTCAGCCAGCACTGACGCTTGTCATGCACCCACCCAGGTGCCCAAAGAGGTGGGTGCTGGACTCATAGATCCAAGCACTGAAGGGCTGTCAGGTCAGACCCTTAATTCAGGGATTGAACTGGCAGTCAAAGCTGCCCTGAGCAAAGCTCAGACACAAAAGGCAAGAGTTCAGAGGCATTAGGAGCTTCAAGCAACATCAATTCTCAAGTTAACGATGGCAGAAGATTGCTGGAGCAGGATGTGGTGCTGGGCTGGGATGTCTCACCAGGCAGAGACACACATTAGCCACCAGCTGCACACACCCCACTGCATGTGAGCAGGAATTGCTCCATAACAGATTGATACCACATTGAGGATTAACACTAATTGCTCTCTGCTGTGTGGCCGGACTTGTGGGGAAAAACCCTGGGCTGTCAGGAATGCAGCATGGCATTTGTAGGAAGGGGCATGACAGAGGCTTGGGAAAAGCACAAAACAGATAAAAGGAAAGTTCTCACTTGAATTTTCATTAGAAACCTGCTTCCAATGGTAGCCTGAGGAGCTCTTTATTCCAAGATGAAAAGCCAGGATAGCCAGAGATGGGCTTGTAGAACAAGTTATTACATAGCTGGGGTAGGAGAGCCTGAGTCATCCACAAAGAATCATCTGAAAGGGCATAAAATCCAATTCAGAGCACAGTAATGAAGTGCATCCTCTGCAGGCTTGTTCCATACCACATCGCTCAACCAGCCCTTAAACATAACTTCCAAGAAGCTCATGAAGTGACTTCCCAGAAGCCTCACAGGGAGCTGGCTGCTCTTTTCCTGCTCAACCCGAGGCAAGGACTTCCTCTTGCAGCCACCCAGTTCCCCACCATTTTGCCCTGGAGCTGGCAGTGCCCAAGGGATGATAGAGCCAGACAGGGCTGCAGTGGCAGCCAGCAGATGCCTCACCCCACCTCTGCCTCATCCACCTTGCCCACACCTGCACAGATCCAGAGAGCAGTGTCAGCACCCAGGTTTCACCTCCTGTGCTTTGAGCTGTGCTCTTACCCCGCAGCACAGACAGGCCAGGGCTCTGCTGGAGTTCTGCAGAGCCAGAGCAATTCAGAGCCTGTGGAGGGGTTTTGAGTTTAAGAGTCTCTCCTTTCTCTATGATCTTATTTTATATAGGACAGCGAGAATCCAGGAAGGTTCTTTAATGTGCAATAAAACTTATTTTAACAGAATTATTTAAATAGACGATAAACTGAAAAAATAAAGATATATTTTTGTGTAACTGGTGTGGCTTTTCTTGGTTTTAAATCAGCAGTATCGGAGTTACCTCCATGCAGGCATCCCAAGAGCCAATGGGACTTGCCTATGCCTTCTCTGGGGTGGTGGTTCTCAGCACTGCCAAGCCACCTGGCCAAGTGCCCCAGGCCCTTTGACAGGGATAGGAGGGGGGAATGCTGCAGGACCTGGCTGGGGAGCAGGCAAAGAGGAAATTGGGGGTGCAAGCAGGAGCAAAGCAAAAATGCCTTTCAGAGAACAGCATTAACCAGCAAGGGACCAAAAAGGCTGAAACCTCAGGTGTCCCCTAACAGCCCCACTCCTGGGAAGTTCCTTGGAGACCACAGGAGAAGAGACAACCAGGTGTACTCTGCCTCAGCCCTTGCTCCAGCACTCAGGTGCTCAGGGTGAGCCGTGGCTCATCCCTATCCCCTCTAACGGCATCACGTATCAACACTTATCACACCAGACTTGCCCCCTGAGCAACGGTGGCAGAACAGACCTAGAGCAGAATGGAGCAGCCCAAGGAGCTCCACACTTCAGTGCCACCCTCCTTTGGAGTTACAGGTATCAGCTGTCCCCACTACAGTAGTGGTGAGAGTATCAGCAAAGTCCAGAGCCTGAGCACACACTTGCCAGCTTGGTGGTGCTGACACTGGAGCTGTTTTGGTTCAGTTACCCCTGACCAAGGACCTGCCCCCTGATGCAGATGGGTCAGTTGTGAGCCTAGCTCTCAGAGCACAGCCTGCAAGGAGCATATGAGGGAGCAGGGAGTGGGTTATTTACCTGGGAAAGCCAGAAAACATCACAACGTGGAACATACCACAGTGCCTCTGTTCTGCACCCTACCTGGGCATGCAGCAGCACCCAAGAGACTGCAGTTCTCAGGAGGCTTTGTTCACTGCTCCTCCAGGCAGTGCTGAGAAAAGACTGCCAGAGCTCAGCTTGCTGCTGGCATGGCTGCTTCCCCACTGATGAGCTGCTCACTACACCTCCTCTTCCTCTCAGGCTGCTCAAGTACCTCTGCCCACTCCCAGCAGCACTCCAGCCGCTGGAGTTGGGTTAAATCAGTGTGTGCTAATCATGCTATCAACAGCCTCCCCCTCCCCTCCCTGGGAAGGAGAGAACCCCCCAACAGCTGCTGCCCACAGCATCACCCTGCGCCTGGCTCCATGGCCGGGGAAGGCACCAACAGCTGGCACAGATCAGGATAGGGGTGAGGGGTTTGTGTTTCCAAAGCCTCCCCAGAACAAGACAAAAGCCTTGGAAAACAGGGTGGTACCAGCTCTGCACAAAAGCAGGTATAGGGACTGGTCAGACTTTATACCAAGAACTGCAGTCCCAATAAGGAAAAAATCCTTTGACGGAGAACAAGGCTGTGACCTTCAGTGCTGCCAGCAGCAGCAATGTCAGTGTTCTCCCACTGATAGCTCAGGACACGTGTCCTGCCAGGCACTTTTTGGGATGAACACTCACTTTAAACTCTTTGGAAAAGCACAGATGTTTTGCAGGTGCTGTTTGCAGTTACTCTCGGGGCAGGTGCAGCACCTTTTCTCCGTGTATGAATAATCCTCAGAAGGCAGCGAGCCATGGAGCTACAGAAATGTGTTACTTCATTGTCGGTTAAACACTGAACTGTGCTGAGCTCCTGAGTCACCTCAAACACAGAAAACCACCTGGGATGGTCTGAGAATCCATTCTGGCATATGCTAAACATTATAAACCCAAAGTGTTTCAGAAACTCAGCTCAGAGTTTATGGGAACAACAAGCTCTAAAATCCGTGGTTCGGCAACGTGCCCTTCTCCACCACTGCAGCTCCAGGGTCAGGCAGGAAGCTGGGTGTCTTTCCACGGGATCAGTGTTCCCAGGAGACTCAGGGCAAGTGGTGGGAGTCTGGTCAGCCCCTGTCAGGGCTCAGGTACAGGCAGCCTCCCACTCGCCAGCAGCCCCTTGCTCACAGCAGCCCCACTCGCCTCCTGTCCCTGGTGGACACCTGTGGCCATGGTGCCTGGGCTCTCGGGCAGGGGTGATGATGGCCCTGGCCCCACAGACCCACAGCTTTGGCTCTGCAGCACCACGGGGCTGCTGGGGAGCTGCTGCAGTAACCAAAAACACAGCGAAGGTGCAGGGAGCATCACAGGCACAGCACTACCTCAACAAAGGATGAGCTGGGAAGAAGTGTTGAAACCAACCTGCAGCAGCAGGTGCTGGTGACTCACGGGAAAGGCTGCTGGCACACCAGGACCAGCCCTTCCAGGAGAGGGGGCATAGCAGGAGAACATCCCTTCATTCCTCCACAGCTCCCACAGCAGCCACTGCCAGATGGGGGAAAGTCGGAGGTGATGGAGGAGCTGTGGGAGAAAAATCTAGCTGCACAGAGATTTTCTGGACAGCAGAAATCCCCCTGTGTGTAAGCCTGGAGCCAGCCTCCCTCAGCGGAGCCCAAAGCTGCTCCCAGCAGACAAAGCCAGACAGCACCCACAGGGTTAAAACTGGTCCCTTCCAAAGTAATGACATCTGGGTGATATCCAGTGGTCCACAAACAGGTTTGGGAGTTAAATGCCTCATTAATGTAAATGGGGCTGTGCTGGAGAAAGGCATCTCCATCACATGCCTATGGAAAATCCTTGCAGGCTGGGGCCTCTCCCTGTGCTCAAGACCAGCTCTGGGCAGGCCAGACATGGCTGGAGATGGTGGATGGGTTAGTTTTACCCTTCACCTTGAGGGCAAGGAGAGCCAGTGTCAGAACTGCTGGTGGCTGGAGCTGGGCAGCCTCGGAGCAGTTCCTCACAGCAGACCCCCAGTCTGAGCCCTCCCCACCAGCTCGGTCTGTGCTCGCTGCTTTGGAAGGGTTTTCCAGCAGCCTGAGCATCCCAAGCCAGGGCCAAGCCGTGGCAGTGCCAGCGTGGTTTCAGGCAGTGTGAGTCAGAGCTTGACCTGTGGTTGTGGCAGCTCCCTCCACAGTGACATGCCATGACAGAGCCCCAGTGCTAATCCCGATGCCGACATCTTCCTGCAAACAGGACAGACCGGGATGTTTGGAGTCCTCCCCAGCTGCCCACGCCTCGCCAGCACACGCTGTAACACCATTGCAGGGCTGGGCTGGCAGTGCCAGCTACGGCAACAAACCCTGGAACGAGACCAAGAGTGACCAGTGCCCAAGGTGAGGAACGGGAGCCAGCCTGGGCACTTCCAGTCAGGAAACTGGACTGCCCTGCTGTGCTAATCCAGCTGTGAGCCATGCTGGTCCCAGCCCTTCCTGCTGCTCACAGCCTCTCCATGCCGTGCCAGGGGCTCAGTGCCATGCTGCTCCCATGGGCAGCACTGGCAGCAGCCCTTGCTCCAGCCACACACCCACTGGTACTCAGCACTGCCCACATAGCCATGGGCACTTCCCCACCTGGCCCCACCAGTCCCACTGGCCCACATCATCCCAGGATGAGCTCAGCAAGGCAGGGGCTGCCAGTGGTTGGGTTGCACGAGCCAGCCCATGGCCATGTGATTGCACCCAACACGAGGTGCCTGTGCTGGACACACGGTGCATCCCAGAGCAACAGCACAGTCACTCATCACACCACTCCTGAGCAGCTTCGCTTCTGGAACTGACAGGTTCTGGCAGCAAGGGCACCTCGAGCCCATGGGGATTTATGAAATCTCTTTCTCTGCTGTTTCCCTTCTTCCCAAAAAGCAAAAGCTCTTCTCTCACATCCCACTCAGCTATTCATCCCTCTCCAGAGCAGTGTGGGCTCAGGATGCCCTGGCCCTGGGGGGCTGGAGGTGGCAGTGGGGACAGTGGGAGTGGTGGTGGCAGAGGTCAGGGTCTTTGCCAGCCTTCCCTGTGCCTGTGCCTGTGCCTGTCCCTGGAGAGCAGGGCAGAGTGCTGCACAGGGGGTTCCTGCAGCAGCCAGCTGCACTGCATGGGCTTCTCCCCTTTGGCCTCAGCACAGGCAGCCACGGGCTCAGAGTGCTGACCTGCAGCCATACCTGCTCCCCAGCCCAGTTGTAACACAGCCCGAGGTGTAAACAGGGAAACACACCCGGCCCTGGGGCCGTGGCAGTGTGTTCCTGCTACTCTGTCCTCTGGTACCTCTCCCTGGCCTTGGCACTTTCCTGTAACACTCCTGTGCCACCTTGTCCCTCCCAATGTTACGTTTCTGCCTCAGTTTCCCTTCCAGATGGAGCTGGGTGGGAGCTGTACCCTCCTGGGGTCTGAGCCCCCTGCACTGCTGGTTGTGTGAGTGGGCTGCCAGCCCTGCACAGCTCTCCATGTGATGCCCTGGGCTATGGTGGCACTGTGACCCTGGGAGCCTTGCTGTTGGCAATGTTCCTGAAGCAGCAAGACATGAAGCACAGGAGGGGGTGTTCCGTGGGGCCAAGTGACACAACCCACTGTCCCCCACACCACGCCTGCCTACTGCCCACCGGAGAGCAAAGACCCAGGGAACTGAGCCAGCCTGGCCCCATCCAGCACCAGGTATGGGGTGCAGGATACAGGGTCACATCTATCTCCTTCCGCTCACATGCTTTGTCTAAATGTGTTTCTAGGGATTGGAAACGTGTTCCCTAGATTTATACACCTGCAACTCCAAGTGCACCGCAGTCCCAGAGGGATGTGATCACCTGGAGCGTGGTGGAGACAGGAGCCGGTCCGAGCCAGGGTGAATCACCCTGTTGTCACAACGCCTCTCACTCCAGTACCTTCCTCCTGTGTTTTAAGACCTTCTCACCCAAGTTTACATAATGAATCCTGAACGGTACAAACTGTTCCCCTGGGGACACACAGGTAATCATCCCCACTCTGGTCTTGTTATAAAATGTCATTGGTCACAAAATAGTTGACATTTCCCCCAGACTATGGGAGAGGACCATAAAGCACTAGCCCAGGGCATCTTTACAGTCCTGCGTCCCACTGGCACCACACTGACACTCCCTGGCCTGTGCTGGGGCAGGCTGGGCTCATTGTGGGGGCTGGACCCCATCTGTCACTGCCACGTCCCAGGATGCTGGAGTCATGACAGGTAGGGTATTTTTTACAGTAAAATTCTATGGTGAAAAAGGCAAATGAATGCAACTAATTCTTTGTCACAGCAATTAGTAACAGAGCAGGTTTATGGAAACCCAATTGGTGACAAACCATTGTGGCGCCACGTCGAAAGGCTGCCCATGGGTGAGCTGGGACTCAGTGCCCAATGTCACCGCACTGGGGCTGAGTTGAGCCCCAGCAGGATTTGCCTCATCCCTCCCTCCCTGAGCCACAGCTTGGCTGGCAGAGCCACACAGCGTGGCAGCTCCACAGCCCAGTGCCCCACTCTGGCATGGAGAGATCCCATCCCCGTGGGCTCACCGAGCTGTGCCAGGCAGGCAGGAGCCAGGGGCCCCATCCCTCCCCTCTTCTGCTGCTTGTAAATCAAAACCACACTGCGTTTTACTGCCTGATCTTTGTAACGCAAACACAGACCAGTTAACAGGTTTTACAAAGGGGTTCCCAGCAGAGAGTGGCTTTGAGAAGCTCAATGTCACTTCACTGGGATTTTACTGGTCACAACTAAATGACTCAATTTGGTTTAGTGACAGCATGTCTCTGGAAGCACAAGGGATAAACCTGGCAATTACCTGGATGCATGGGGAGGGTGATGTCTGGCTCCCTCAGCACAAAGCAGGAGCAATCTCCCCGACAGGGGCTGACAGGGAGTGTTGGGCACCACTGGGCACTGAGGGGCTCCAGCGGGCACTGCTGGGGTGCACACTCCTCCCCACACCTCCTGGCAGAAGGGCTGCCCAGACCCCCCTGAGCTGTCTGACAGGAAGCCAGATGTGACTAATATTCAGCACGTTCATCTCGCAGCTCCTGCTCAGTGACAATCTAATTAGCAGGTGCAGGCATGCTGACATTGTGACCACGTGCTCTGGGCAGGTCTCCTGGCCGCACCATCCCAGCACCCTGGCTGGAAGAGTGACCACCTGGGACGAGCTGCCTGCAGAGCTCAGCGGCAGCAAAGCACCAGTGCCACTCCTGCTCCTGGAGACCAAAGAGCCTTTCCAAGTCCTGATGGAACCCATGTGCACCGAGGAGCCACCTTGGCTCTGACAGTCACCACTGGGCTGGAACCCCTGCCAAGGTTGCCAAAGAGCATAGTGTGGCCAAAACCAATGCACATTTACAAAGAACCAGATGTGAACAAGTCTCGTGTTAATCCATGGACCTGAACTCATTCCCATCCCCAGGGCTGAGATTTTAAGTGATTTCCTCCATGCAGAGCTGCCCTTGGGCTCCAGCACAAGCACCTCTGCTCTTCTTCATCTGTACATCCATACCTAGCAGCATCCCAGAAAAATTCCTCCCGGCTTTGTACCCACTGCAGTCACCATCAAAACATTTTTCTTCCATCAGAGAAATTTAGGAGCAGTTGGTATTTTTGAAACATGGACAATCAGGCGGATCAAACCACTTTCAGGGCTGATTTTCCCTGTGGATCTCGTGTCCCAGCTGTATTTAGCTGCTGTCAGCAGTGCATCACACCAGCACAACACCCTGCTGTGAACACAATGCCCGGCGGGCAGGGGAGCTTCCCACAGGGTTTCAGCTGTATTTTCAGCAGTAGGTTTTTGCTTATGAAATAAACTTTCTCATAAACAACTGAGAGACAATGGAAAGTCAAGCCAAACTCAAGGTCATTTGACTTTGCTGGCTCTGCAGCTGATGTTTCAAACCCCAGAACAAATGCCACCCACTCTCTTTCCAGTGCTGGAGCTGCCAGAGCTGGTAACAGACATTGTTCTTTGGGAAATCAGTAGCGATAGGAGGGCAATTATTGTGACAGGACAGAGGAACCGGGTAAGTCCTGGTCCATCAAACCTGTTTGTTCCAGCTTCCCTTGGAGATACTGCTTGAACACAATTCCACATTCCACCCCTGACATAATGACACAAAGTACACTTGTGGCAGTTAAAAATAAAAATCCCTTTTGTTCCCAAATAAGAGAACACGGGAACATTTGGGAAAGTCTGACCAAGTCCTGATTGAACAAGAACCTGCCATACCTTTTCTAACAAGAAGCAATTGCTCCTGTGTACAATACTCTGTTCTCAGTGGTGATTTATGGTTCTGAGGAGGTTTGTACATGTTCACTGTTCACTTGTGAGGAGCTGATGTCTCTCCCATCACTCAAGATGCTCAAGGTTTTACCTCCAGGCGAGTTTGTACAGCAGTGTCTGACTGAGGGATCCCACCCCATGGCAAACAGTGGGCTGGCCTTGGGATAGGAAAATACAGAAAATAGATGGGGGGAGTGTGTCTCTCCAGCCCTGCTGAGGGATTAATTAACTCTGCTGCTTGGGCAAGGAACAACAGGAGTCCTGGATTGTAAGAGGAGCAAATTCCCACCAAACTCCAGCCACCACGATGTCAGGACCATGCTCTGCCTCACTGGGATA
>JAWWEE010000030.1:15750156-15802884 GCA_035221455.1 Xenops minutus | reverse complement strand
ACTATTAAGAAGGACGAGTTTGATGATGTTCTTTATTTTATTTTATTTTATTTTATTTTATTTTATTTTATTTTATTTTGTCAGTGTAACACTGTGGTGGGTCTCTGAGGTTCATATTTGGCTCTAAGAGTTCAATCCCAGTCAGCTCTGATGGACCCAGTTCTTTTAGCCAATGGATTCTCTTCTGGAAAGAAAAAAAAAATTAAAAAAATGAAAAATAAAATTTAAAAAAGGAGTAAAAACATCAGATGGTGGTTCTAAATCCCTCCCATCCACTGAATTCATCACACACACACTGGGAATGGAATCCATCCACCCTTCAGTATCATGAGGTTGGTTTAAAGTGCTGCATGGATGGGAAAGTTTTATAATCACATTCCCTGGCCTGAAGTTCTGTGGGAAAGATCAGGTTAACCTGGGTCTAAGGGGCTGCCAGAAAACACAGAAAATACTCCAGGAGGCCAATCCTTCTGCTCTGCCTGAGCTTTCAAACACAGCATATGTGTGGCTGTGTCTATTTATGAACCAGAGACACACATACACACAGACAAATGCCCCATTTAACTGGGGACACACAAGGACACCCCCAAAATCTCATCCTTACTGGCAATTTCATTTATATCAAAGTGCTCATAATAAATGGGACAAATACAGCCATTTGTCTTAATCAACACATCAAATACATCCCTTCATATTTGAAGTAAAAAGGCTTTTTCCCCCCAACATGGACCAAAATTTGTAACTCCCAGCAGCCAAAGTGGCTCAGCCAGAGATTTCCTGTTGTCACCAAAACCCTGGGCTCACCCTGGGATGATCCAGAGCAGGAGCCTGGCCGGGCACTGGGAATCCTCATCCCTCTCCTTGCCTTCCTTGCCCTGAATCGTGGGGGAAGAGCAGGCAGTGCAAATCTCCTCGGGGAGCCTCCAGGGAGGGGAAGGTGTCTGATCACATCCCAAACGGGCAACCAGAGCCAGGGAAAAATGGCAAGCCTGACGTCGTGAGCAATTTCAATATTGGCACCTAATTACCACCTCCGAGTGCTGAAAGTCAATCCCCTTTTTCTAATAAACCCTTTCCTAATTTCTTTTCTATTAAAATTCTCCTGCCCCTTTCTGCCTTTTCTGAAAACTGCTGTGATTTTTTTTTATTCTTTGCTACCGAAGCCATTTTTTTTCTTTTTTACTTCTTAAAATGTGGATTTTAAGCAAACCAGAAGATTTGATAACTTCCAAAATTATTATGAACAGAAAAGAGTTTATGGTTGGGTTTTTTTTTTCCCTAAAAGCTGTAATATTTTTATGGGAGTTTAAGAACAGAAAGTTCCACAGTCATTATGTTGTTCTGGTGTTTTTTTGAGTTAATATGAAAGAAAATATCAAATCAAAATAATATAAAAAAACACTAAGTATATTTTAAAGCAGTGACTCCCCACATTAAAGAGCACAGACCACCAGAAATTCATACAGCCCATTGTGGTGGTCCACAAAATAAACATTTGGGGAAGAAAGCAGCAGGGGATCCCAAGAGTTTCAGGAAAATGGTCCAACAGGAGTTTTTCTCTGCTATTCAAGGCTTGATGAAGAGGAGAAATCCAACAAAGCACTGCCTTGGGGAATGGCTGTGTGAACAAACCAGGGTCAGGTCTGGGCTCTGCTTAATGGCTTTAAACTCACAGAGTGCACGCTTAGGTGGGATATTGGGAAGGAATTGCTGGCTGGGAGGGTGGGAAGGGACTGGGATGGATTTCCCAGAGAAGCTGTGGCTGCCCCTGGATCCCTGGAAGTGTCCAAGGCCAGGTTGGACGGGGTTTGGAGCAACCTGGGCTGGTGGAAGGTGTCCCTGTCCATGGCAGGGGGTGGAACTGGGTTGTCTTTAAGGTCCTTTCCAACCCAAGCTATCTCACGATTCGATGGTCCTCAGGTCCCTTCCAACCCAAATCATTCTGTGATTCTGTGAGGTTTGTTCCATTGATCCCAAGCTCTCTGTATCCAGAGGTCTTGGCATGACAGGGGCAGGAGCAGCAGAATCAGCTGCCATTCCTTGGGATGCGCTAGGAAAAAGTCAAAGCAAGACTTCAGGGAGCCGGGGCTCACCTGGGTGCGACTGCAGCCTGCGGGAGGGCGGGTTTAGGCGCCCCGTCGGGGCGGGACGGGGCGGGACGGGGGATGTTGCGGGGCCGGTCCCGGTCTCTGCGGGGAGCGCTGCCGGAGCCGCACGGGCGGCAGGTACGGGGGCACCGGAGGAGAACGTGGGGGGCCAGGACAGAGGGTGCGGGGTCGGTGCCGGCCGGTCCCTGCGGCCCCAGTCTCCGGCGGGGATGCCGGCGAGCATCTCCCCGCGGCCGCGGCATCCCCGGGCGGCGTGTCGGGCGGAGGGACCGGCAACACGGGCTGGGCACGGGGTCTGTAACACTGCTATAGACCTGAAGTCACCCCATTCCGCCTGGTTTTGCAGCAGCGGGGCAGGTTTTCGTGCCGGGCAGGTGTTTGGGATGTACCCAGCAGGCAGCCAGGGGTAGTCATTCCTATTTAACCTGTATTTACACAGGGGGGTTCTTTAATCTCCTTGGTTGAAGGGAATGGGAACAAACCAGAGCTTTGTGGAACAGTTCAGTGTTTGGTTTGGGGTTGAAATGTGCCATCTCCGCCAGGGTGGTGTATCCCAGTGAGGCAGAGCATGGTCCTGACATCGTGGTGGCTGGAGTTGTTTGTGGGTGGGAATTTGCTCCTCTTATAATCCAGGACTCCTGTTGTTCCTTGCCCAAGCAGCAGAGTTAATTAATCCCTCAGCAATGTGACCCTCCTGGCACATGAGGGGCACAGCTTGTCATCATTCTAGGAGAGAGGCACGTCATGGGAACCATAGAATCATGGAATGGTTTTGCTTGGAAGGGACCTTAAGGGTCACCTTGTTCCACCCCCTGCCCTGGGCAGGGGCACCTTCCACCAGCCCAGGTTGTCCAAATCCCATCCAACCTGCCCTTGGGCACTTCCAGGGATGGGGCAGCCACAGCTTCTCTGGGCAACTTGTGCCAGTGCCTGCCCACCCTCACAGGGAGGAATTTCTTCCTAATATCCCATCTAACCGTGCCCCCTGTCAGCATGAAGCCATTCAGTCTTGACCCATTGCTCCAGGCCCTTGTCCAAACTCTCCCTCCAACTCTCTTGGAGCTCTTCAGGCACTGGAAGGAGTTCTAGTGTCCTCCCCAGAGCCTTCTCTTCTCTCAGCTCTTCAAGACTGCCTCCAGAGCAGAGGGGAACGCAGGGTTAGGCAAGGGAAGAGAGGACAGAGTGTCTAACACATGGCACAGAGTCAGGCAAATGCTATCTAAGCTCCCAGACTGTAAATACTTCTGGAGTGCTGTCCACGTGCCTGTTGGGGTTGGAGACTTGCAGGCGCCTGTGTTGATTGGAGCTGTGGGTGTTGAAGCTGGCACTGTGTGCTGTGGCCACTGTCCCTGCACAGCACCAGCAGGGCAGAGCATCTACTGGGACCTCTGACCCCACCTCGGTATGGGCTTTCATTGCTCACTGACATGTTACTGCTCCACTTTTCAAACTGCCAACGTATGAACTTGTGAGGTAATAAAAAAAATTCCTCTAATTTCCAAAAAATACCACTAGAAATCATAAATGTCTTCTCTAGGGAAACAAGACCTTTCCCTCAAGGGGAAGATGTCAGATGAACAGCTGGTCAGCACAGAGGAATGATGCTTTGTGTCCCAGTAGAGAAAGTGCTGAGCAATCACAGTGTCATTAGGCTGATAGTGTCAGGGTAGTTCTGCAGCCCAGGTCCCACCCTGAAGCTTCCAGAGTGTGCTGGGTTTTGCCTATGTCTTTATTTCCTTCAAGTGGCAATTGCTCTGGGAAAATCCCAGTGGAGATTAAACTCAGTCAACACAATCCTTTCGTAATGTGGGAATCTGATCTCACCATGAGGTGGAGGAGTTTCAGCTGGGGTGATGCTGGGATGAGGCAGAGCTGGACTTGGGTGGACAGGAAGGACACATCTACAGCACAGAGAAACCCCACAGGAACCAGGAGCAAGTTTATCTTGGGATGGCTTTGGTCATAATGGGGATATGGGTGCTGCCAGGAGAGGGGCCCACGGCACCCTGTGCACTGTGGGCTCTCATGTCCCTGGAGTCAGCTTCCAACAGGCAGCTCAGGTGCCCCTGCTGTGACCAGGGCAGCCTGGAGCTGGGCACTGCAAAGGATTCAGGACTCTGTGTCCATCAAGGGGGTGGCACTTCCTGAGCCTCCAACCCTGCTCAGCTCCTGCTCCACCACCACTCTGCTCCCAGACTCTGGAGGGGCTTTGGGAAGGGTGGTAGTTGTTTGTGCACTGATGGAGGGTGGATCTTGTCATCCCTCATTTGTCACTTTTCTGCTCAGGCACAGCCCACTGATGGAGCAGAGCAGGACCCACTCCAAGTTGGCACCAAACCTGGCACCAACCTCCCTCTGAGCAGCTGCATCCCCTGAGCACTGAGTGCTGTGCTGGGGAAGGAGCCCCTGTAACAGGGGCTTGGGCAGCTCACCTGGAGCAGCTTCCAGCTGTGAGAAAGGAACAAGAAGTCTGTTTGGAAACACTCTGGAAATAAAGGTAAGAAGAAAACTGTTAAAGAGAGAAAACACATTGAAAACAAGTAATCCAGGTACAGTCAAGAGCAGCTTTTGCTTCATGCCATTTCTTTTATCCAATATGAAAATAAATAATTTCTCCCAGCAGTGGCAGGTTGATGAGTGACCCACAGAGACCTGTACACAAGTGGAAGTTTCCCCATGGCAGGAGTCCATGCACTGGCTAACTCAGCAGTTGGGGACAGCAGGGACAGCTGAAGGCACGTGGCCAGCTGGGACCAGCCTGGGGGGATCCTGCCCCACACCGGGCAGAGGAGGTTGAAATTTCAATCTGATCTAAATCTTTTACTGGATTTTTTAAAAGGTGGAAAATATTCTCTCATCTGCCTCGCTGGGCTCCCTGAATTTAAACGAGCTCTGACAATTCGGTTCTGTACAGCCAAGGTTCTGTATGCTGCAGGGGCTCAGGCATAACAGCCATCCTGGTCCACTGCTGGAATTAGGCAGAGGCTGAGGTCATGGTTCCTGTTCTCCTTCTATCCCTACCCAAAACCCAGCCAGAGTCTGGTGCAATGTCAGCTCCTTCTGTAAGTGAACGCCCCTCAGGCAATTACAGGGGGAACCTCTGTGGTATGAAGGTGAAGGTATGAGGATGAGCTTATGATGTGGGGAGTTCAGGGGGTCCAAGTCCCAGGATATGTTCCTTGGAGAACAAAATCCTTTCCTATGGGAGTAGAGCCTGTCCTCAAATCTTAGAGGAAGCAGCTGGGGTTTGTTCTTTCTGAAGTCCCCTGCCCCTGAGGTCCCATGCTCTCACCTACATCCAACGTCACAGGTAATAGGGATGCAGTGAAACCCATCATCTCTCTTTGCATCGTGGAGTGAGACTCCAAAACTCTATTGGGTTTTATACTGCTATCAAACAATGTATGTGCTACTCCAGAGACCTTGCAGATCTGGCCAATAGATCAAGGAATCAGTATTACCTTTTTTTTTCCTTTTTTTTTCTGAAAAGTACAAAGGGTCCAGCTACTTCCACTCCACAGGGCCTGTGGGCACCCTTTGCTGCCTTCTGTACCTTTGTTTATCTTCAAATAATGCCATATCACTCTTGTTCTTGCCCTGCCAAGTGCTACGCCTTAGTGAACTATCACTTCGTCATTCTGGCACTTTTCCTTCTGGGAAGGGGGATATTCCCAACATTAATCTTTAATTCTGCTCTCTGGCAGCTTAAACCTGAAAAATGTTCTGAGCAGCTGTCTCAGGTTAATTTTGAAATCCTGCCTTGGGATGTTAAGATTTAGTAACACAGATTCTCACCTTAAAATAGCAGCACAAAATGTTCTATTTACTCACAAAATGAATGTCAAGTATGCAGCATCCCTCACCTGAGGGGGGGAGTCAGGTCATACCGATAGTATCTAACAGACAAAGGAATTTGGTGGAATAAACCAATCTGTCGTCCTTCCTCTGGCAGACAGCAGCCCTGGACAGCATTCCTGGTCCTGGGAAAGGTGCTGCTACTTCCAGCTCCTCTTCTCCTGCCCCTCCAAGTGCTGGCTACACTCTAATACTTCTTACTTTAAGGAAAATTTTCTGAAGCTGCTTGTGAGGCTGAGCCCTGAATGCTGTGAGCCCAAGCTCTACACGAGCCAGCTCCTGCGTGTACTGCTTGGTCCACCTAGCGTTGGCTGAGGCTGGGGATGGTGTTTCAGCTGTATCAGTGTGCTCACAGCATTCCCACTCCCTGACCAGGATCTGGGCAGGCACTGCAACAACACAGAGCCCATGGCCACACTCCAGAGTCACCAGGCACGGACATGTCCTGCAGGTTCCACTCACTCAGCTCTGGTGGGGCCAGCAGGGACACCAGCATTCACTGCCTTGGAGCTTCCAATCCCAAACCTCCTCTGTGCCCTCCCAGGAGGCCAGGGAAATGTCTCTGCCAAGGCATGACCCTGCAGAACATGCACTCTGAGTTTCTCCTGGGTCATAAACCACGTCTGTGCCATTGCAATGACTGTTCCACTTCAGCTGTGCTGACAGTAGAGGTGCACCTGGTGTGGCACAATCCTGCTCCTCCACAGAGCTGGTTGGATGTCTTTTCTTCTGCCCACAGGCAGCAGTATGAACCTGAAGAAGTACCTGGTCCGGGCACTGCACCGCCTGCAGAAGGGCCCCGGCTACACCTACAAGGAGCTGCTGGTCTGGTACTGCGACAACACCAACACCCACGGCCCCAAGCGCATCATCAAGGAGGGGCCGAAGAAGAAATTAATCTGGTTCTTCCTAACGTTGCTCTTTGCATCCCTGGTGTTCTGGCAGTGGGGGATCCTCATCAACACCTACCTGTCCTACAATGTCACCTCGTCCCTCTCCATCGGCTTTAAGACCATGAAGTTCCCTGCAGTCACCGTCTGCAATGCCAACCCTTTCAAGTAAGTTCTGATTCACCAGATTTAGCCCTCTGTGCTCTAACCCCTCAGATACACTGCCAGTGTGAGGTACTGCAGGCCTAGTCCTGTCTCAGATGTGACTTTAGGAGCATCAATTGAATCATCAAGTGGCACTAAAAACCAAATAAAGAAGAACAATACAAAGAAGAATGGCTCAGGACCAGAGGAGGGCTCATGTGCCTGCAAGTTCTCCTGGATTTTCTAGAATCCCAGCATGGTTTGGATGGACAGGGACCTCAAAGCCCATCTCATTCTATCCCCTGCCATGGGCAGGGACACCTTCCACTGGCCCAGGTTGCTCCAAGCCCTGTCCAACCTTGCCTTGGACAGTTCCAGGGTTGGAATGGCCATAGCGTCACTGGGTAACCTGTGCCAGGACCTCACCACCCTCATAGCTGAGAATTTCTTCCTAGCAAAATTTCTGTACTGTATCAGTCAATCTAATGAAGGGTTTTGCCTCCCTGCCAACCTTCCTAGCTCATTAAAAAAACCAAGCTCAGCTCACCTGTCACAGCCAAAATCAGTTTTTCAGTCTTTCCCCACAATTCCTTCCCTTCCCCTTCCTCATCATGAATGTTCTTTTTATTGCTCTACACTCCAGTCATTAAGAACTGGTTACACAGTCATGGCTGCTGGGAACTGCAGAGGTAGAACTCAGTCATGATTTCAGAGGAGTCCCTGATTTTTGTTAGAGTTGTTTTAAATTTAAAGTTGCTTTAAATTCATATCTATGCAATAGTGCAGCCCAAGGCAAGATGCTCTCAGCCAACATGGGAATTGCTTTGGGGTAGTTTTTAATCTGCTTGCTAGAGATGTTTTGTGTAAACTGTAGTGAAATACTGAACTAAAACCAATCCAGCCCGATGCTGGGAGGTTCACCCCTGCAGCACTCCCTGTTTACCCTCTTGCTGCCTTTCTGCCTGGCTGCAGCTTGCTGGGGTGCCAGTGTCCGAGCTGGCTGTGCTCTGCATGGAAGCTCCCATTGCCCTCTAGTAAATTCTAGTCAGCAATCCAAGGTCCCCAGAAAGGTGCAGGCAGTGGTGTGGCAGGGGAGCTGCCGTGTGTCCCCAGCACCAGGATGCTGCCTGGTGACAGCTGCTTGTCCCTCAGGTACTCGGAGGTGAAGCACCTGCTGAAGGAGCTGGACAGGCTCATTGAGGCAGCACTGGAGAGGATCCTACAGCCCACGCCAGGGAATGGCAGTGAGAACGTGTCCCCCCCGCTCAACCTGCAGCTCTGGAACCAGATCCCCCTGGTCCTCATCGACGAGCACGACAAAGACAACCCCATCATCCTGGATATCTTTGAGACCAACCAGACTGCTGAGGGCAACAGAACTGCTGCGAGCAATGAAACCAACACGGACAACAAAACTGCCTGGGACAGCCAGGACTCTGCAGGCAACAAAACCACCATGAGCAATGAAAGCACTGCAGGGAACCAAACCACTGCTCCACCTGCCCCAGCCAACACGACGACGGAAGAAAAGAAGTACAAGCTGGCAGTGAAGCTGGTGAGAGGGGTCTGGTGAAGGCAGTGGGGGGTGAGGGATGGATGTGCTGAGCTCCTTGGCAGGGATGCAGCATGGAGAGCTGGATCTCCTCCCCATTAGCTGCCCATGGGGACTCTGCCTCAGCTCTCTGGTCTGACTGTGCCAGGGCTGGGCACTGCCTGTGTCCAGACCTGGCCCCTGCTAAGGGCTGAGCCCAGGGCAGAGCCAGGCAGGGTGCTCCACACAGGCTCCCAGACATCTTCACCTCTTCCTTGGGTTGGGCACCCAAAATGGCAGGGAGAGGCTGTGACTGCTGCCCCTGCCCTTCTCCTGCTGTGCTGCATAGCTCAGAGGCACACGGCAGTCTCGTGCCCCTCACCCCTGCTCCCACGGAGCTCCAAGGACCCTGCCTCAGCAGACCTTGGAAGCTGGGACAATTCCAGCCTTAAAGGATTGGCCCTTTGGCTTTTGGAGGTCACCCCCAAAACCTGCCCAGCTGGGAAACATCCTTGTGGAGGGACTGTGTAAGCACACCAAGTGTGGGAGCCGGCTCGTGGCTCTGTCTGGCTGTACCTTGCAGTCCCTGGGAGCTGCAGCCATCCAGCCAAGCGTGTGGGGAGGGCGGTCACGCCGTGGGTCCCCCGTGCCACCCCCACGAGGGCTCAGGGCTGCGTGCCTGTGTCCTCAGTGCAGCCATCAGGGCTCCCACAACTGCACCTACCGCAACTTCACGAGCGCGGCGCAGGCGGTGAGCGAGTGGTACATCCTGCAGTCCACCTCCATCCTCTCCAAGGTCCCACTGCACGAGAGGATCAGGATGGGCTACCAGGCAGAGGACATGATCCTGGCCTGTCTCTATGGGGCCGAACCCTGCAACTACAAGTAGGTGCACATGATGGAAAGGTGCCCCTTTCCATCCCAGCGGGAATGAACAGCCCCTCAGGGGCACAGCACGGGGTGTTCTTTTCTCTTTTTAAGGTATAGAGCTGCTAATAACGAGATTGGTGCTGGTCCTCAGCTCTGAAAACACTTGCCAGAGGGTTTCTGGATGTGATCCTGTCTGAAATGGGTTATTTTGGGACAGTGCTGGCTTGAGTTTGGGTTTTGGATGGGCTGTTTCGCCCATGACGTGCTAACAGCACCAGGAGCTTTCCAGGGTATTCAGAGATAACAGGTGCTGAGTCAGCATATCTGACATAGCAGCACCGCCCTCATTTACAGAACCCCTCCCTTTTTACACAACACATTTTAAACATCGTTGTTTCCTATGAACCCCGAATTCCTCTCTCCAGTGTTGAGAAAAGGGAGCACACAGCAGCACCCCAGGCTCTGGGGAGCCCTGTCCCTTCTGCAATGTTCCTCCTGCAACAAGGGCAACAGAGAATTGTTATCAAGGCACGAGGTGTAACATGAGTCCAAACCTCGTACCACAGCTCAGACTGAGCAATTTTATCTCCCATCTGTGTGACTGTTTCTCTCTGTCCCAATGGAGAGCTGTCCCCAGGCTGTGTCCCAGCACACACCTGTACTTTGCTTTGCCTTTTTTTCAACAGCAGATTGATTGACGTGATATCAGCTGTAACTCGTGTACAGGTGTTCAACAAATGGGGCAGTGGGAGGTGAACCCCAGCACAGCTGCCAAGCACTGGGCCCCCCAGTGCATTTTCTGATACCACTTCAGTCCTCCCAAGAGTCACAGTTTTATGTGTATGATTCTTCCAGGAATTTCACCCAAATCTACCACCCAGACCATGGTAACTGCTACATCTTTAACTGGGGCATGGATGAAGAGGCTTTGAATTCTTCCAACCCCGGAGCTGAGTTTGGTAAGGGAGCACCTCAGTGGCAGAGGAGTGGGCTGGAGGGACAGAATGGGGGTGGTGGTGGTGTTTGTCTGTGTCTTGGTGCCCATTTCTGTCACTCAGGACAGATTTATCATTCCCACGTCACTGGACCACTGCAGCAGGGAACAAGGGCTTTCCAAAAGGGGCTAAGTCCCGAAAGGAAAATGTGCCACACAGAAAAAAAGTGACTCCAAATGTTACACGTAGCAGAAGTGCAACATCTGGATGGTTGAAATATCTGAGGCAACACCTGACTATTCCCAGCTATTCCCATTCTGGGCATTCACCCTCATGAGAGTTCCTACACAGGTCAAGCTGCTGTGGCAGCCAGACCCCAGCCCTTCCCCAAGGAGTAGGGAGAAGAAAATAGACTCTTTTTTTCCCTCTAAAGCCTTGCCTTCTGATACAATTCCTGTTCTGAGTGTTTTGTCTGGTGTCCCAGGGCTGAAGCTGATTCTGGACATCAGTCAGCAGGACTACATCCCCTACCTGTCCTCTGCTGCTGGGGCCAGGCTGATGCTGCATCAACAGAAGAGCTTCCCCTTCCTCAAGGATCAGGGCATCTACGCCATGGCTGGGACAGAAACCTCCATAGGAGTGCTGGTGGTATGTGTGGCATTCCTCAGGAGCAGATTGTCTGAGAATAATGTTATCTGATGGGACTGAAACCAAGTTTGCTTTAAGTCTTGGCTGAACTGGCTCAAACCAAAGGAATCAAGGTACGCACCAGCCGGGGGCTGGAGCAGTTTATGGAGGCTTTTATGTAACTGTCCTGGCAAAGTGCTGTATTTTGGCCAGAATATTGGGCTCAGGTCATTGTTGCCTCTTCCTCTGGCATGTCAGAAGGTGCTTTGCTAACCCCTGAGCACCTGTCTGGGTCTGCCTGGGGAAGGGGCTGCAGCCCTTTCAGCTCTGACGCTGCTAACTCTTTCATTTTTGCCACAACCAGCAGGAAACACAGGAATTACAGTCTCTGGAACGTGGGCACAGGGATGTGGGGAGGAGCAGTGACCCAAGTGTGCTGTTTGCATTTCCTTCCAGGATGAGCTGGAGCGGATGGGCTATCCCTACAGTGACTGCACCATGAATGGCTCTGATGTCCCTGTCAAAAATCTCTACAGCCAATACAACACCTCCTACTCCATACAGGTAAAACACCCTTAACTCCAACAAAAGTGCTCAGGAAAAACCATGGAAGCAGTTAAATCTTTGGCTAGCATGCCAGGTAATTGGGATGAGAAAGTTGAGTGTTTGTAAACCTTGAATCTGTAGAAAATTAGAGTGCAAACACTAAGCATGGGTTAATTTGTAACAGGCTGTACCAGAAAGAGACGCAGCTCTGGAGGGTGCAATCTGGCAAAAAGGGAAACACTCCAACTGGGGTGATTCACAAATGCACCCTGAGACTGGGAGGGCTTTGGCCTGGCAGTGGGTTTGTGTTTCTGTCCTTATATAATATAACAGCTGGACCACTTTACCCAACTTTTGAAGGTGCTTGTGTAAGATTTAAGCAAACATTCGGAAGGATTGCGTTATTCCCTAGAAGTGCTAATGCTGATGGAGTTCTGTGTCCCCATAATGTCACTTCAGGGCCCTTTCAGCAAAACCAGGGTCTTCCATCACTTCCTGACTGCTCTGAACTCTGTAAACCTTTCCTATCACACAGAAATTCTCTGCTTGTCCTACCTGCAGTTGTTAAATTTAATTATCTTCTCATAGACTTTGCAATTGCTTTGTGCTGCCTCATCCAGAATCCCACTCCAATCTTGGATGATTAACTTCACACCTCGCTGAGCTCATGGCAGTGCTACAGCCACCTCACATGTGGCCAAAGCCACAGCCACAATCCTCCTGGGAAGAGCAGCAGCAGCACAGAGATCATTCACAGGCTCGAAACCCGCTCTTTATGTTGTAGGATTTGGAAAGCCCTGGTTTTAAAGGGTAAACCCAGCCATTTGTCAGTGTTTTGTAAAGCCTGAAGAGTACAGCCCTATCTAGGGGTGTAACAGAACATTTGTAGTCCCTTTTGGAAGCTCCATATTACTTCCATGAAGTCCTAAAACAGTTGAGAAATGAGCAGTTTCTTGTGTGAGTAGGAGGAGTTGCTGAGCATGAGGTCCTACCCATGGGCAGCTCCCACGAGGGGCTCCCACGAGTAAAAACTCCAGTGGTCGGAGCAGCTGGAGGAGGTTCTGGGCAGGGACAGGCTCTGGCAAACCCCACTCCCCTGCACCTTCAGCCCTCTCCGTTTGCAGGGGCCCAAGGGCTCAGCCCGTGTCTAAAGCATCCCTCTTCCCTCTCCAGGCATGCCTGCGCTCCTGTTTCCAAAACCACATGGTGGAGATCTGTGGATGTGGCCACTATATGTTCCCTTTACCCGAAGGGGTGAATTACTGCAATAACGAGGATAACCCAGGCTGGGGTAAGGGCACAGCCAGGGCTGCCCTTGGTCTCCCTGGGGCCGGGAGTGGCCGTGGGATCTGCTGCTGCTGCCACTGCAGCTGCTGAGTGGCTTTTCCCGAAGGGATGTGTCCCTGTGACCACTCGGGCCAGTGCTGAGAAGGGACCAAATGTTCCTGCTGGCTGTGGGCTGAGGGAGCCCCTGGGTACCAGAGACAGAACACAGGGGAACACTCCCAACCTCCTCACCCAAAGAGTTGGGGTCCTGAAACAAACTGGCCCTGGCAGGGGAAATGGGGGTTCCAGTGCTCCCCGGGGTGGCACAGCTCTGTGCTGGCAGCAGATAGGGCTGGGCCAAAAAAAACAACCCCAGGCAAGCCACCTCTATTAGAACTGTCTGCAGGAAGTTACAGTTACTTCTAATTTATTATTGTCTGAGAAATTTGTCCAAGCTTCTCAAGGAAAGGAAGACTGGAGGGGAAGACAGCGAATCTGTGCTGCAGGGTCACACCTAATATTTATTTTGATAAACAAAACAAATACAACCCAGTAAGCATCTCCTTATCTAAACAGATACATCGATTTTGTTTTCACCAAACAGCATATTGCTATTCCTCACTGAGATCCAGCATAAAGCAGCGACAGATCTGCATCGACTCCTGTAAGGAAACATGCAAGTGAGTACCTGAGCCTGATCTGGTCGCTGTGGAGGTGGAGGGAGATGGCATTTCAGGTCCCATCAGTCCTGACCTTCCTAAAGCAGCAGCAAACTTTGCAGGGCTGGTTTGTTCTGTGAGAACTGAAGTTCCAAGGACTTCAGGAAAGGGGGAACCTCTGTACTAATGCTCTCCCTCCTCCCTCCAGTGACACACAGTACAAGATGACTATCTCCATGGCAGACTGGCCATCAGAAGCCTCTGAGGTAACCCTGATTCCTTGGTTTGGAACTGACATTAATGGTTCCCTGTTCCCAGCCACGTGGACCCTCACTATTGTCAGAGTTGATATCCAGGTCCAAGCACCTCCTTGCTAAATTCCACATTTTTCACACACAAACCAGCAGCAGAAACCAGGGCACAAGGTGGAAGGAGGGACCTCCCCACAGCAGCTCCTCCCTCCTGGGGTTCTGCTCCAAGTGCCTGTGACAGCCCAACTGAGCACTCACCTTCCACACCAGTGTCCGTGCAGTGCAGGGAGGGCTTCCCACAGGACAGGGCAGGAGCACCCACCTCCCCTCTGTGGCAGAGCCCCCCCACTCAGGTCCACAGCACCCTCCTCATCTACTTATGGGGCTGGGGTTTCCTGGGCTGGGACACAGCACCTGCAGGTCTCTGTGCTCTTTAGGAGCACGGGATGGTTCTGCTCCTTCTGAATAGATTTTGTTTTTCTAGGACTGGATTTTCCATATTCTGTCTTATGAAAGGGATATGTCAACAAATGTGACTCTGGACAGGTGAGTGAAAGGAACAACCACTTTATCTTCTCTGCTGAGCCTGTTAACATCAGACTGACACGAGCCTTGGCTCTGGGCCAGCACACGTGTGTGTGAGAGCAGAGAGAGGACAAGGTTTGGCACATGTTCGCCTGGGAGATGCAGAAAGCAGATCCAAAAGGCACTTGATGCATGTCCTCCGCTCTCCAGAGCTGCAAACCAGGGGAGGCAAACTCAAATGTGTTAAGTAAAATCAGCATTAAGGGCAGCTCCCATGTCGTAACATTTGTCCCTTCGTACTTATGTCCCAGTGTCCGTCTGTCCCATGGTCTGGCTGCAGAAGAGGTGTGGGTCGTCCACAGCCCGGCTCCTCACTGATCTGGTTTTTGTTCTGTACAGGAATGGGATCATCAAGCTGAACATTTACTTCCAGGAGTACAACTACCGCACCATCTCGGAGTCAGCCGCCACAACAGTGAGTGCCCATCCCAGCCCTTCTGGCAGGGCAGACACAGAAGCCAGTCAGCCAGGATGTATGGGCTGGGCTCGGCTCCCTGGGGCTGATCAGCCCTGGCCAGAGATGCCCCTCACTAGACAGTCTGTCATGCCCCCCAAGGCTGCTGTCTCACACATTTGCTATAGTGAAGCAGACAAAGCCACCTCTGCAGTCCTCAGTTCCTTCCTCCCCTCCACCTCCCATCCCCATCCCCATCCCTGGGGAGCACTGCCCTGCAGGGCAGCACCCACACAGCAGGGGATGCAGGAGGCAGGGATCAGGTGCAGGGGCATCACCCCTCTTGGCACCAGCACTTGGGGTGATGGCCTGGGGGGTGGATTGGGGACGGGGCTCCACCACCTCGGCTCACTCCCCTCTCCTCCCACAGATCGTTTGGCTGCTCTCGAGCCTTGGAGGCCAGTTTGGGTTCTGGATGGGTGGTTCAGTGCTGTGCCTCATTGAGTTCGGGGAGATCATCATTGACTCGCTGTGGATCACCATCATCAACATGATTGGCTGGTGCAAAGGGCTGAAGCAGAGGCGGGCGCGGGCGCGGTACCCAGACACACCTCCGACGGTGTCCGAGCTGGTGGAGGCTCACACCAACCTGGGCTTCCAGCACGAGGCCGCCCTGCCCAGGGACGAAGCACTGCCACCCGAACCTGGCACTCCCCCCCCCAACTACGACTCGCTGCGTGTGCAGCCCCTCGACATCCTCGGTCCCGACAGTGACACGGAGACCGAGTGAGCAGAGTGCTCTGTCACCTCCTGCCAGCCACGCTGGCCGGCTGCCACTCTGAGCAGCCATCTACTCTCTGCCAAAGTTAGGAGGGAACTAAAAAGCCCCGGCTGTCCTCCCCCTTGACTGATCACTGGGAGGAAGTGCTGCCCTAATAAACCCTGCAATAAACCTCACAAAGTCAGGCTCTAGCTTAGTCTGTAGAGCTTGTGTACATCAGTATTGTCGTAAAATTCACTGCTTCTCATTACTAGGTGGGTGGGAAGCAGTTCCCAGTGAGCAGAGTGGGGTGGTGGCAGTGATGGAGGGGAGAGGACAGGACATCCTGATGGTGAATGCAAGGCCATGGCCTGGTGGGTCATAGAACAACAGAAGGGTTTGGGTTGAAAGAGACCTTAAGGACCATCTCATTCCATCTCCCTCTCCAGCTCTCTTGGATGTAAGGACACCTGTGTGTTCCCTGCAGCTGTGCCACACCCGGGGTCAGACCCTTGGCATGGGACTAAAGCTACTCCTGACCTCTGAGGTCACAGTATGTCCATCCCCAAATGTCTACCACAGAAACAGAGTGAAAGCTGAACCATCCCATCCCTTCACTGTTGGAGGCTGCAGGTGCCCCATTGTGTTGCTGCCCAGTGTTTGTACCACTTGTGCAGGTAGAGCAGCTGTAAGTGTGTGCCAGGGATAGACTCCATAAAGCCTCAGGAGTGGGGAGGAAGCACCACCCTGTTCAACAGTACCACCTGTGCAATAAAAAAATTAATTTAAAAGTTGCCTTTAGCTTCCTTGCTGGCAGCGTGGGCAGTCCAGTGCTGGCAAGAGGCTCATGGCAGGAGCTTGCAAGGAGGGGAACGGGAACATACTGTGCTTGCCCCCTGGTGAGGGCACCGGGAGCTTTGGGAGTCCCTGTGGGGCTGGGCTGAGTGGGGCAGTGAGCTAAACCAGCCCCTGGCTGGTCCTGGCCCCCCGCTTTCCAAGGAGCCCATCATGACCCACCAAGACCTGCCTTCCTGAAGTACTTTTGTAAAAGTTCAAGAGGAAACACGATCGTGTGGCTAAATCACGCGCCCGGGAACACGATGTTCTGGGCAGGGTGCCCAGCGCGGGGCGGCCGCAGCCAGGGGGGTCTGTGATCCTTCTGCATGGGAAGCTCCCCGAGCACGGGGTGCTCTGGTGCAGAGATGCTGGGCAGAGTGGGCTGAGGGTCCCTCCAGCTTCCCTCAGCAGCAGTGCAAGTGGTCAGTCCAGTTGCTACTGACCACCACCAGCAGGACAGAGGAAGTGGGGGACAATTTGATAGCAGAGGTGCCACTGGCATGGCTGATGCTGCCCCACACTGGGGAATCCTCTGTTCAAAATTCACTGAATTCAGTTTCAGGAAGCACCTCCTTAACATGTTCAAACACTGCCCCAGCCCCTTCTCCCTCAGCTGGTTCTCACCTACAGGGAGAAGGACCAACAGCCCCTGAACACACTGCTCTGTATGGAACCACATGACCCAGGTACAGCCTGAGCTCAATCAGCCCCTAAAGCAACCCAAGCAGTGACAGGGCAGACAAGAGGCAGTGAGAACACTCGTAAAGACAGAGGAATCCAGCTTCCTGTCCCCCTAAAGGGATGTTTCTCTCCCTGAGCACCACAAACCTGCAGCACAGCCTCCTTTGCCAAAGGAGTGCTCTTGTAACCTGATGGTACTAGATCTCACATCGCAGCCAAGCGGGAGGCAGGGACCCAACATCCTCCCTTCCTGATTCAGTGCTCAGTACACAGTGTCACCCTCGACAAAAAACAGCACTCCCTCCAAAAAACTCAAGAGTACTTTGCTTAAAACATGGGGAATGCTGCTAGCAAGAACCTGGGCATCTCCTCCCACATTCTTACCAACAGACAACAGGACACAGGGATGGGCAGCAGGTCCCAGCCTACTCCTTCAGCTCCTTGCACCTTCAGCCCCAGCCAGATGCCTGCCCTGGGCCACTTGCCTCATGAGAGGCAACAGCAGCAGAAACCCTCCCTGGCAGGGATGGGGCAGGGGAGGCCTGGGAGAGGCATGGCTGGTAAGATTTATCCTCCTCAAAACAAGGAAAAAGGGAACAGAATGTTCTCTGCAGGATGGAGACAGCTCACCATTCCAGTCACTGCTGGTTTATGGAGGCATCCGACAACTCATAAAAGTGGGAAGTGTCTCAGATGCTTGGCTCCAGCTCAGTTCCAGCCAGACCCAGCAGATCTGAGCCCAGCTCAGCAAAGGGGTTTCCTGCTGCAGCAACAGTGCAGGTGCTGGATATTTGGCTGGCATTCCAGTTCTGGGACCTCTCTGTATTCAGCTGTCTCCTAAGAAAGCACACTGAGGCTAGATGAGATGCTTTATACAGATCCATATAAGAAACATTAATAAATTCTACAAAAAGCACCACTTTCCTTAAATTGCTTACAAACTTCATGCCTTTCATTGCACCAAGAACAACCTACAAGGCTGGTTTTATTCTCAGAGTCGAGCTTGATCAAGCCTCATCTCCCAGCTGAAGACTCTTCTTGGCTTTGTAATAATGACAGCCCTGAGCAACAGCCAGTGCCTGCAAGCAGAGGAGCTCCCAGGCAGCCCCTCTGTGCTGCACCTACCCTATCATTTCAGACACAATAGATGGAAAAACAGAAGCAGCTTTTCCTAGACAAAGACATTTATTAAAAGTTGTCTGAAATAAATTCCCCTAGTCCCCAGTGGTATTTGCACTGTCCTTGCAGAAATGAAAACCAATCTGAAGAGGTGAGCCCTCGAGCAGGGGCTCGCAGGAGGGAGAGCACAGCTATCCCTCCAGGCCCCTCCTACCAGTGATGCCAAGAGCAGGCAGGCACGGCTATCCCTCCAGGCCCCTCATGGCTGCAATGCTGCTGGCCAGCCGGCGGGGCAGGCTCTTGGCTGCCTGGCGGAACTCCTCTGGCTTGGCCTTCAGCAGAGTTACAATACTCTGCAGTGTCCGTGACGGCTGCAGGCCGAGGGCATCCATCACGTTTATGAGGTAATCTGCAAGATAAAGGAAAAATGTGTGTTTTACAGGTAACAGACACTGTGAAACAAAAGATATCCTTGTTCTTCATGCCACTGGGAATCCTGTCACCAAGAGCTCATGCCCACAGACACCAACAGCATGGCTGTAATCTAACAGCACTGCCTGAGGTGTGTTTTTGGCTGCCTGTGCACTAGATCAGACACTGCCTGTTCTGTGCAGGGGACTGAGACATATTCTGCCATGTTTCAGTACCTGCACACAATACCCCTCAGGGTGGTCAGTCACTCCGGGCACGGATAGAGGATCAGAGTCCCAAAGGCAAAGAGCTGGCACTGAAGTTGGGCAGCTCTGCTGAGGTGAGTGTTTGTGGAGGCAGGAGGCAGTTCCAGCTCACTGATTCACAGGCAACTGGGGAACTGAGGATGGCAGGGAGAATGCTAAGCAGCCAGCCTCTCATTCACTGGCTTGTTGTAAAGCAATGCCAAAAAAGAAAAGTAAACAGATTCGGAATGAGTTCACTGATGTCCAAGCACATCTGAACCTTCTGGAGAGCTGAAGAGTAGATACTGGCTATATCCTCATTTTTGGGCTTGGCCAGGAGGAAGTCAACATCCATGATTTGCAGCAGGAAAGGGACTAACTGGCATTTACAATAGATGTTGTGGTCCCTTGGTGGCCCTTACAGCAGCTTTGGATAAGAAAAGCCCATCTCCTCTACACTGTGCAGAAATGCCTCCCCAGCATTCTCTGCCAGCCCTCCCTCAGTCACTCTGTGTGGCATGGAAGAAGGCAGACATAAGCCTATTCCAACTCTCTCCCATTCTGCTGCTGAAAATCTCTCGATGTTGAAAGTAACTTTAGCCTGCAGCACCCTCAGAGCAGCAGGGCAGTGTCAGCTATGGCAACGACAGCTGATTCTGAAGGGTTTGTCAAAAAGGATGCTGCTCAAGTGCTCCACAATTACTATTACAAGGCTTTTAGCTGATCTTCCCTACTTCAGCTATCAAGTGGATGGAAGAAATCAATCAGCTGCCTCCTCTGCAATCCAGTGGAGCACCCTCAACAGACTTGGCACGTGCCGTGTACCCCCTCCTGGCACATACCAGCAGAACACGGTGCTCTGCGAAGGTGAAGACCAGGGCCACAACAGAAAAGATCCTATACAAATCTTTCTTGCTAAGGCTGGCCTGCAAGGGAATCCTTTCCATGCAGAATGGCCTGGACTTCCACATTCAGACAAAGCAGTGAAGCAGCAGGAGTACCCCCTGGAAAATCTCCCTTCCCTTGAAGAGATGTGACAAAAAGCACTGCAAGAGAGAAGCTGTGACCTCTCCCCAGCAGGGTACCAGATCAATGTGCTCATGGTTAGAGGAGAAACCTGCAGTTCCCTCCAACCCAGTCTGGTGACAGAGCAGCCCATGTGTGACAGCAGCAGGGCTCAGGGCCCCGTGCCACGCTCACCGATGTCCGTGCCCAGCTGTTTGGTGGAGTGCGCCGTGAGCTGCGGGATCTGCAGGATCACCTCACAGTATGTCTGCATCGTGGCCCTGGCGATGGAGCCCAGCCAGTAATCAGCCATGTTATCCAGCTCGGGCAGCTCGTCTCCTGCACAGACAACTCCTGTTAGCTGCCAGCACACACCCACCCGCCTTGGCTGGGTTTGTACAAAACATAATCGTAACTGGTTGATAACGTCTTAACTGTTCTTTCCACAGCACATCAAGGTAGTCAGAGTTTATCAGCCAGTTTTGGAGTAATCAAAGCAGTTATGTATCCTCCCTGTACTATACAGCACTGACAGTGAGCTTGACACCCAAAACACTTTCCTTCCCCGATTATCCTCCAGGTAAGTCACTTCCAAAGGGCAGACAAGCAATCAGCTGGGATCAGAGCACTGCCTGGCATGTTTGGCAGGATCCTCTTCCAGGAGCAGTTTACAAACCACACATCACACCTGTGTAATATCAGGATGGGAAAGTTTTCCCCAGACACTCCAAGCCTTTGGTTTCATCTTACCCTGCTCTGGAGGATACGGCAGTTTTCCAGCATGTAATGCCAGTTCCAAAGCAGAATCCTCTTGAGTGACAAATGGCTCAAGGTGTAGAGGAAGTGACATAATGTATTGCCCAATCTAGAATAAAAGCACCAAGAGCTGAGTCACTGAATAAATGTGAGGCAAGTCCCTTACTAGAGAAAAAAAGTCACCTGCAGTAAGGCACACCAGAAAGCAGAGAGTTGAGCCTGACAGCCACGCACTCACAAATTGACTTCTGCACATCATTACACTTGGTACAAGAAATAGTTTTTCACAAGGTCAGACAAGCAGTCAGTGAAACACTCATGGTAAGAAAGACCTGTACAGAGAACTGCAAGTCCAAGCAACTCTTTACTCTCCATAGTGTTCCTGCAATTTGTTTTCTAGAGCAGAAAGACAGTTCAATTCTCTTACATTGCTGATATATTCCAGAGGGGTCAGGCTGAAGTTTGGCAGGTCCTCTGTTAGAGTCTCACCAATGCCACCAGAACTCCAGCCCTGTAAGTGCAGGATGAATCAATGACTTCCTGGAGCATGAACCCTGTCAGCATTTTAGGAAGGGGTCACCTAACAACATGAACTGTGACTACCCAAGGAATTCTAGAAAGCAGAACACAAATGGTGAGAAAATAGTTTCCTGTGTCGTCCCTCAGGCCCAAAACACCCACCCTTTCCACCCAGCTCCCCATGGGAAACACACACTCACACAGAAGAGCAACACCTCAAACAAACACCAGAGCCTGCAAACATCTGTGTACTGTAAAGGCTGTGGGTGAGAGAAGGCAAACTGTTCCACTGCCTGCAGCTCATGGGAGAAATGTGACACCAGAGGGAGCCGTTCTGAACAGCAGAAAAGAAAGCAACACTGACCCAGGGAATCCCACAGGTAAACCCTGCATGTTCAGCTCAGCTCGGGGCCATCATTGCTCACCTCCATCTTGGGCACCAGCAACAGCTGCTGTTTGATACGAAGGAACACAGAGTCAAAGGCCAGGTGATGTGCCAGCTGGTTGAGGCGGCTCAGGGCGGCTCGTGACGATGACAGCAGGTTGTGGTTACTGGTACCTTTCTCCTAACACACAGAGACACAAAAACTTTTACATACAGAAGTCATTAAAACGACCACAGAGGAGCTGCATTAACATTTGTACAGAGTTTTATGAGGCCATCCTAATGCAGCAGAGCTTTGAGCTGGTACAGCCTGTTTCCTTTGGAATGACCTATTCATTCAAGACAGAAACTACCACTGCTTCCTGAACTGTAAGACAAGGAATCAGCATTGTATTCCAGCCAGGCTAGGCTCTGGCACAGGTTGGATCCTGAGAAATTCACAGACAAAATGGCAAAGCTACCTTTTACTCAAAGGGCACAACTGATACCCTGCATGGAATTCACTGACTTCTACATGAAGAGTACCTGTGGAACTGGACTGTTTAGCCAAGGTTTAGGTAAACATGTAACATTGAAAGTAGAACTGCAAAAGTTGCAAGTAAATCAAGTGCAAAAGAAATAAAAACATTTTGAGGAAATAAACGACTCATAACCTTGAATTCCCTACTCCGTGTGACCAACGATGGCAAACATAACTTAGATCCACGAGAAGATAACTAGAGTCATTCTACCCTGTTCACAGATCCGTGCATGAATGATCCTGCAGAATTCTGTTTCAGACTGGACATGGCAGCAGGGAGTAAGTGGCAGAGAAAGCCTCGGGAAGCTGGTGTGTGGGCTCCAGAATGTGAGATGGCTCCAACACAACTTTCCCAATGCTCACTGTGATAAAATCTCCCTCACCTGAGCTGATAAGGGCACGTTCACAAAACACAGATGTGATCTGGGAAGAGACAGAGGAACAAGTCCAGACTTTCTGGGTTTGGACATTTCATCTCTCCACAGATCAGTGTCTCTGATGGAAGATCAGTGGAAGACTTGGAACACAGCCCATGGAAAGCTGCAGTCCAGGATGAAAAGTCACCGGGCTGGAGGGGGAACCCAGTTCTCATGTACCAAATGTGGGCCCAAGAGCACACTGTGATACAGGCATGCCCTCCAGGCACCAAAGCTACCTTTAGAGTGTAAAGGGTTTCCATAAGACTGGCATACTCGGATGGATTCTCCTTCAAGAGATAATTGTATTCCTGCCAGGGATTCTTTATGGAGCTCTTCTTTTCTGCAGAACTGGTGTCCTGAAAGCCAGATAAACTACAAGGGCTGTACGAGTCCGAGAGATACTTCCCAGCAGTTGATAAAATTCTGAAAATAAGTAGACAAAAGTCACCAGCAGAATCCTCTGAACTCAGCATTGCTGTCCTCATGCTGGCCCAAGGATCAGCACTGCCTTTGTGTGACTTCAAGGGAGTGTGGTGGAGACACTAATTACAGCCAGCCCTCCTATCTAGTGTGCAGCTCAAAAACTGCAAAAATACTGAGACAAAAGAGAGAGGATTGTGCTCTCAGAATACCTGGGCAGTGGGGCCCAAGCCCAGCCCATCACGTACTACAGGCAGTGCTGTGCAGAGCATGGGCACTCAAGTCACATCAAGCATTTCAAGGTACAACAGGCTGAGCACTGCTTACAACAAGTAGTAACAAAAGATCTACGCGCTGCCTGTGCCTGACACTCCTCAGGTTACAGGGAATCAATCCATCAGTTAAGGCACACCTAGACTCATTTCAGCACATGATTCATGTCCCATGTCACAAGGGTGAGAATCTTGCCAATTTGATCTGGTGGAAAATTCCCTCCTGACCCCAATCTGGCCGACTGGTGGCCAGCCAGGTATCCAAGGAAAAGAATCGTTGGGACTGTCTCAGGGCACACGACTGAGTGGAACACTCTGTGCACCATCTCTGACACGACGAAGGATGGGGAGGGGCATGAGGGAATCACAGTGGCTGTTCTCCCTCCATGGTCTATGCAAACAAAGCACCTTGGGGTTTGTTTTCTTTCAACTTACTTCCTATGTTGACAGCTCATGAATTAAGGTCAGCAATGCTCACCTGTTGGCCAGCTGCTGCTCAAAGTCTCCACACTGATGAAGGAGTTCACCACAAGTGGTAATTATCCTGGGAAAGAACAAGACAAAAACTCACATGTGAGACTAGAGGCAGATAATGCCAGACTCCTTCAGAGAACCCATCTCAGACATATGCCAAGTAATTATGACATGCAGTAACCAATCCACAGCCCACACTTCTGCTAAGAGTCAATTTGTTGATTAACTCTGCATCCATTTGATAAGACACTGAATTCTTTTATCCAATAACCTCATCCATGTGCCACTTCTTGTCATCATGGTGAAGGTCGGCTCAGTGTCACTGGGAAAAATTCTAAGAGCTGCTGATAGTACAAGCGATATGAGATACAGCCTTGCCCCAGGCAGGGTGGGGAGTCCCACAGCACCCCCTGTGCCAGGAGCAACCTGAAACCCACTACTGACACGGGTGCTCCCAGCAGCACTGCAGCACACTGAGCTCAGCCCTCCGTTCTGCACTGAGAACTTGTGTGAAAACTGATGCCAAGTAACTCCCTTTCATCTTTGATACAGAAATCAGCTCTGAGCCAGGCAAAAAAATAAATCCCCTTTACCGGACAGAGTTTTGGAAAGCAGTCCAGTCCTCCTGGAACAGGGAATCTGATAAGACATCATCCAGTTTACATTTCTTTCGTATAGACTGCAATGTATTTGTGAAGTCAGATGTATACCTGTAGTGAGAAATGGAGTACAGAAAAGCACCAGCATAAGAGAACTGGTTGGAGAGCAGCACAATGGCATGTCTTCTGATTTGCTCAGTCCTCTACAAAAGCCAAGTAAGAATCAGAAATATTAAAAGGACTAGAAAAGGACACTGTAGTTCCAGTCCAAACAGGTAGATGTAAAGAACTGATCAGCCACAGCCCACTTGAGCCTGCTCTAGAAGACAAGGGGAGCAACAGATACTGTGAGGTTGCCTCCGTTTGCTACATGTGGATTACCAGGAGCTCTCCCCTCCTGTGAGGAGAGAGCAAGACATTTTTGTTATCATTACACTGACCATATCTCCTAGGAAAGGTCAGGAAAAGTTTATAAGGCTCCTGCTACTCCAACATCACTTTGCCCTTACTCCAGGAACATGGTGACAACAATCTCATGAATTTGTTTTCTCAGCTACTCCTCAGATGAGAACATGGATAAAAGGGAGAACATTTTGTTTTCTACACACCCCCTTTTCTTTTTTAATAGTGGCCATAAGTTGGAGACATGCACATTGCTCTGTAATTGCTTATAAAGAAGGTGAGATCAGAGACCTGTGCTTTCCTCTTCCCCTTTCCCACAGGGCAGTAATACCTGATTTATACCTTGTAAGCAGCTCTTTCAGTATCATGAGGGAATAAGGAATCAGTATGGGAATACAAAAGTGATACTACAAGACAAGAACTTAGAGTGAACCTCACTCCCTGGGGTATCTCCCACTACAGGCAGATCCTGAATGTGAGGTCACTTGTGCCAGTGAATGTGTATTCAAAGAATCATGGATTCATTAAGGTCGGAAAAGACCTCCAAGATCATTGTGTCCAACCTCTAGACCTATTTTTCCAGAGAAATCTACTGAGATCTACTTTCAACACCCTATTTTGTTTTACTCTGTTTAGGAAACATTTTAAGTATTTATTAAAAATTAAAACACAGTGCAACTAGAGTAGAAGACAGCTGAGAAGTCTTTAATCTAACCATAGAAAGCTTCCCATTTTCCCCTAGGATATAGCCCCTTGCCTGCATGGAGCAACGAGAGGGATATCCATGATTCACAGTACAAGCAACAGACACCTACTGCTCTCAGCCATTTTCCATAAACTATAAAGCCCTTGACCACAAACTGCACACTCATTACTCCTTCAGGATAAATGCAGCAGCACCTAAAAGCACCTTACTTTGCAAACAGGGCCTTGAGGGCCTTCAGGAGCCCACACACTCCCAGGCCATCTGTGAGCTTGATGCAGTTGTCAATGGCTCCAGAGGCCAGAATGAAGAGTTTGTTCACTGAGTGGTTCAGCTCTTGGACACAGTCAATTACTTCCCCATGCTCCTAAAAAACAACAACAACAAAGCTGAGCCTGACCCTTCTTCCAGGCATTAGAGAAAACACACCTTTTGTAACACTGGTATTCTCCAATCTTGTGAAACTCCTAAGGCAGAACCCTGCTCGTGCTTCCACCCTCCTTAACTTGGACTGTCACAACAGCTGGGCTGCCAAACCAGGTCTTCAAGAAAAAACAGTTCTGCCAACAACAGAATCTTCTACAAAAAGAACTTTTATCCTCCAGGCCCTGTTCTTAACAAATTCAGTCAAACCTGAAGCAGGCTCTTGGTTGACAGTGTTTTTCTGGTAAAGGCTTTCCCCAGCAGATCCACACAGTGCCTGTTACTGCATGCAGGAGAAGAAAGGAGCTGACCTGACAGTGCTGCTGAAATTATCTTTATCTCTTAAACAAATTTACTTAACAAAAAATATACTGCAAAAAGGAAGTATTACCAAAAATGAGAGGAAGAAAGAGAGCAGTAACTATAATAAAGACCTCTGTATTTAGTGGAGGTTTTAGCCTCTCCCTGTGCAGCTGAGCAAAGGCTGGTACATTACCAAGGGCACTGCACTGATTTGGATGAGGAGATTCTCTTCTTCCAGGTCTCCATACTCGAGCTGATAGGGCTTGTATGGACCATACACTGCTTCCACCAGCTCCATCACTTTCACCAGGTTCTGCTCCTCTACAAAGAACCAGACAAAGTTTAATCTACAAAGAGATGAACACGCTACTAAAAAACTTGTTTCAAGCTACCTGCAGCAGTTCTTCTATCTCAGCATGCTGCCTGCACAGGCTTGGAATGCTGCCCAACAGCTTCAATCTCACCTACACAGATTGATTTTAAGTTTTTTTAAAAACAAGGTTATTATCTCTACCTGCTTCCTATAACCAAGATGTTCTACCTCAACAAGTGCCTCAAGAAAATTATCACTCACTGCTTCCAAACAGCCTGGGTGACAAAAATCTATCAAACATTCCAACCTACAGCAGCAGAACTGAAACCATCCGAGAAGTGAAACACATTACTCTCATAACATCAAACAGGGGCAACTAACCCTTGTTTAACAGAAAGCCTGGTTCATACTTAAATAATTGACACTAATTTAATTCACTGAGCACTATTGCTTCAGTGTTCATCAACCACAAACTCAGCATCTCAGTACCATGCTTGAGCAGGGAGCTGCAAACCCAAACGCAAATCAGGGCTGAATGAACTGTTCTCATGAAGCTCTGCCAAACTCAAAGCACCAGCAAACCATAATTATTTGTTTCCTGAATATCAGAAAAGAAAGACTTTTACGTCCTAAGGACAGGAAAGGATGAAGTAGGCTGCCCAAAGCCAGTGCTGTCGCCGTGCTTGGACATTTTCAAGACAAAACTGACAATATCCCATGGTCTGACTTCATGGAAGATCCTGCTTGGAGCAGGGAATTGGGCAAGATCACCTCCTATGTTCCCTTCCAACCTGAATTATCCTATGAATCACAGCTGAACCCTTCCCTCACATACAAACACAGGAACTGGTTTGACTCTGCTCAGCTGAGTCACCTGTCCTTTCCATTCTTGAGATATTTCTCTTCCCAAACATCTTACCCCAGAGCAAAAGATGAAAATAAAGGCTTTGGGCTTTTATTTTTTAAATACACTCAGATAACAGTTCAGCAACTGTCTTGCTATTTCATCATCTTATAGAATCTAGCATCATTTTTTCAGGTCCTTTTTAATAATTTCTATAATAAACCACAAATTGAGCTAGAAAATGACTGACAAGTACACAACCACGCAGACAACAAACACAGTGCCAGTTACACTCCCTGACATTGCCCAGCAATCATAATTTAGAGGATCAAGTAAAAATCTCGGTTTAAACAGCTCAAGACAATGTTATGAGGAACCAAACACAGGAAGCACAGCATTAGGAATGCTCCATTAGCTTTAATTTTGGATTTTCCCACAGGCAGTCTTTGAAGGGGCCCCACCAGATTCATAAAGGACTATAAATAGCCAACAGGTCAAGTCAGGCATAAACCTGTGCAAACACAGCACCTCAATGCTGTGTGGTTTGTGGGAATTACTCAGCAAGTCATGACCAAAACGAGATGACAAACATCCCAGGGAGAGGGAAACCTAGGGCAGATTTGGAATCAAAACTCGATGATGCTGCTGGGAATAAACCACCAACAGAAAAACTACAAAGTCAAACATAAGCATCCAATGGATGCAGTCTTCAGGCAAATTTTCTCTTGTTTAGTGAGGTGTAACAATTTCAGGAAACTCCTCAACTTTTCTGCTTTGTGATCTCTCACAATAGGTCTCACTGCCTCCCTGGAGACATTTCCTCATCTGCGAGATAGAAGAAACAGTAAAGCTTGTAAAAGGAGAAGTGCTAAATGCTATTTACCCTGCAGAGCCAGCCAGGACAGGGCTGCTTCAGGAAACTGAGTGTTGTGTCAACAGCTTCAGAGTAAAATACACACACACACATACACAAAGGTGTAACTGCTGTGCAACTGGGCAGTGCTGTGGAAGAGATAATCCTTCCCTCCACCTAAAACTAAACAAAATGCTACAATGGGACTTTACAAAGGGGTTGACAGAATAGAATGACAGAATTCAGTGCCAGAGCCTTACTCAGGTTTGGGAGCATCGCTACCTCCAGCCCCTTAGCGAAGTGGACAGTGGCATCATGCAGCTCCAGCAGCTGGTTCAGCTTGGTGTCCTGGCCTGTCCTCTCCATGGCAGTGCTAAGACACACAGGGATGGAAGGCACCAGTGCTCCCAGAGTCTGGATCAACAGCACAGTCACGATTTCATGGGGGTTCTTGAAAACCTGTGGCAGCAGAAAAGCTACTGGCAAAAGCCCATTTCCTGAAAGGAACACACAGTAGCAGGGAGCAGCAGATAGCTTCCAAACCTGAGAAACCTCACAACAGGTAAAACACCCAAAAGAGGTCTGCTAAGGCTACCAGAGCCCTATTGACAAAGCACACAGAGCAGTTTGATGACAAAAGTCCAGGACAGCACCTATTTACTATTGTGCTTTGAGTACAGCCACAAAGAAACTAGAAGACAGGCACAGGTCAAAAACTGAATTCAGCAGAACACAGGCACTACAGTGATTCAAAAACCACCTGGCAGAAAAAGGCATTTGAAACAGAGCACTCAGTTTACACAGGTGTGTTGGAAAAAACACGTATCAGTTATATATGAAGAAATAGTACCATATCATGAGCCAGATTACTGGTCAAATAGGCAGACGTCAGTACTGGAAAGGGTAGAAAGCCTGTGATCAGCTGAGAATTAGCCACTCCACTGACATACAATGTGTTACAGCCTTTTATTATGATTTTTTCATCAATTAGTCTGCTCATTTGCAGGTCACCATCAAAAAGGTCCAAGAGTTTTTCAGAAAGCAGAAACAACACAGGAGATTCAGTGACACAAGCTCTGCTCCCATGTGCCATTTCTCACAATTCCTAGTTCAAAGAGTATCTGCTAAGATGTAACCTGACATCTGACCTGTAAGTCGCATCGAATCATTAAGCAGAAAAAATACATTTCAAGGAAACACTGAGCTCCTCTGCAGCACAGGCCTTGCACTGACACCAGCTTCGTGACACGAAGATAAGAATCTCTTACCCTTCATGGATGAGAAACTCTTACAGGCTCAACAATATGAACTTATTTCTTCATTTCACTTAAGGACAGTAACTTTTTTTGATCCCACATTATTCTTGGCAGGAAAAACAAGCACAAAGACTCCAAGGCATGACAGCAGAAGCCCTCAGATATCTTAGAGAGCGACATTCATCAGTCCAAAGTGACCTTGAGGGCTTCCTTCAGGCCAAGTGATAAAGCAACTTGAGCATTCCAAACGTCTTGCAACAGAACACATTTGCAACACCAACAAATTAGGTTTAACTTAAGATACAGATGAAAGCGATAGAGCAGCTTTAATATCAATAACAGAGCAACCTTGCTGGTGGTAGAACACAACTCAAATCCTGTCTGCAAGGACTGCACAAGGAACACAGAGTGGGTTGCAAATCCCATCTTGCTCCAATAAGGCACAGAGTGTAATTCAGAGTGAGCAGCCATGAGCTATTTGGAGCTTTGTGAGAATTCAGAGTGTGCTGAGTCCTGTTTTCTCCCATCCCTGCACCAACATTAAGCTGTCACTGCACCTGTGCTGCCCATTGGAGCTGGGAGTGCCAGGTCCCCAGGAGTGTGTCGTACAGCTCAGTCAGCTGGCGATTCAAGCCGAGGTCACTCTGGCAAAGCTCCTGCCACATGGCCACCAGCTGCACCTGCCAGGGAATAAGAACCATATGAGAGGAGAATGGACAGGCCACAGGTCTTGTTTGGTTATTTGAAATCCAGCACTCCCCATGCACAGCACTTCTGCCAAATGTGAGGCCCACCCTTGCTCCTCTCTCCAGATTTCAGTGTAACATATAATTCAGCACCACAGAAGGAAAAGACTTCCAGCATGAAGCTTGAGGCTTCTTAGTGATTCAAAGATTTAATTAACATTGGTATTTTACTCATAAAATGAGATTGTAACTGATACCCCTACATAATAGTTGAAATACTTGGCAAGCCCCAGCCTTGAACTTAATCCTCAAAAGTCACAGTCATGTGAGAAATTTGAGGCTTATGTTATGGCTACAGAACTGTCTGGAATTCCAACTTTTAATCTTACCTGAAAAGAGTTTACAGAAGTCAGCAGCTGGCAAGTTGCAGTAATGAAGTTACTGCTGACATAGCCACATCCACAGAAAGCAAAGCAAACCCATGTGGCACAGAGAAATCAAGCAGAACACACGTATCCTGTGTCTGCTGCAAGAAGACAGAAGGACCTGAACAGAGAATTACTCCTGAAACACAGGAAGTAACTAAAGCTGTTCAGAGCCAGCAAGAGAAGAAAACACGGAAAGGAACAGGTGCCATCTCTCCCTGCCACAGCGCAGGTGAGATCCGTGGGGCAGCAGCTCCCTCTGCAGTCAGAGCCCAGCAAGCATCCCAATTTTTACTCCTATATGTCAAAATATTACCAAAACACTCACCTTGTGACATTTATAATAATAAGCAAGAAGCTGGGGCATACGATCAATTTCTGTGAAGACCTTAACAAATGTTTTTGCCTGATCTAAGAAAAAGAAAACAACAGGCAGTTAGGATCAGCCTCAAAGCCGTGGGTGAAACATCAGTCTGAGTAAGAATTCTTCTCCTAAGGGAGCATGCACAGTGACCTAAACAGAAAGACACATTTCACCTCTTGTTTGCTTATCTTCTCAAACGGGAGCAAAACAGCCTAAAATCCACCCCCAATCAAGAATAGGCAGCCAACATGAGGAACGAGTTTAAACTTCTTAAAATGAACTTCTTAACCAGCACATGTATCTGGTATTAAAATCAGACAAAGTCAGAGCACTTCCTAGAAGCCACTACTTACAAACCCGGAGTATACCTGATAAAAGGCCTAAGCTTTTCTTTCACCTGTCCTCAAACTGACCCGTGCCTTAGACTGACTCATGGCACAGTGAGATCCTGCACAGAGCTCGGAAACACAGGTTCCTAAATAGTCTAGTTTGTACCCCACAGCCCCAGATCCCCCAAGGTGCACAGAGATGAGAGCCAACAAGCAGAAAAAGTACTTTTCAGAAGTGCTGACAGTGGCAGAGGGAAGAAAGAGCACAAAGAACAGTCCAAAAAGACAAATTATCTAAGGAGAGCTTAAAAAGCCACTTTTATAAAGTAGTAAGGAGTCAGAACATTTCCAAACAAATCTCCTTCCTGATTACACCATCAAGCTGTAACAGAAATGCCCAGCAGCACCATGATAACACAAAACCAGGGGACTTCTGCTTACCTGAGCAGCACTTCCTACCTGGAGAGCATCCCTGACATAACTAAACCATGACAGCAGGGCAGCCCTGCCTCAGCATCTTCATCTCACACATCCACACGGCCTATAGGACCAGTTCATAGTCTTCTTATTTACTGCAGTGGCCACAGGTCCCCCAAACTGTATAAAAATTAATGCAGCCCTTGCCTGGAGGCAGCTGCCAAGCACAAAACATTCCAGGGCATCTGCTCTACCAGGAAAAGCTTGTGACCCAGCCCCACCAGGAGCCTTCAGGACACCAACTCCCCACCCAAACACCGTTTTATAGACAGTAAACTCTGTGCTGACAGTAAAGAGTTACTGACCTACAGACTGGGAGTTGAAAGCAGCAACAATCTGAGGGCTGGCCATGGCCTCCAGCCGGTTCTTCAGCGCCTCCAGGTGCACACACTTCTCGGAGTAATCTGGCGTGTCCACCAGCATGGCCAGGCTGCTCTGCATGCTCGTCAGCTTGGCCGAAATCAGGGACACATCCTGCCAGCAAGGAAAGGCACCCTGTTACCAAGGGTGACTTCAGACAGCATCAGCTTCATAATGACATTTCAAACAGGAATATGTTTGAGAGTCACTTCAAAAACCTACTTTTAAATGCAGTTCCCTAGAAAGCTGAAAGCACAAAGATCAAACAGAATAATTCAATATTTACCTGTGTTTTAAGAGTCTCTTCAATGTCAGCACTTAACGTGCTCCATTTGTCTGCTTCCTGAAGTGACTCAGCAGCCAATTGCATCCTCGACTTCACTCGGTCAATCTCTACTAGGACCTGAAGAAAAAACAACATAATGTTGCCTACTGAAAAAAGAGGTGACTGCCATGGCTACTTAATATTATGAGTTATTTTTGTCTTGGACTTAAAAAAAGAAAGGTTTGAAAAGACTATGATGTTACAAGGAGAAAGAAATGGGCAGAAAGAACTCGAGATGTAAAATCAGCTTTCAAAGTCAAACAACAAAAGGTTAGTTTAGGTTAGTTTGAATTCTGGTCTTGCACTTTTAGTATCCACTTCGGCTGAAAATGCTCTGCACCCCAGGCAGAAATCAGTGTCCCTAGCCAGGCACCAGCAGCTCTGAACTGACACTTGAGCAGCTCTTCCTCAGAACATGTAGATTGCACAGGTCTGGCTCACACCCACCTTTCCACTACTTTGAATTTCACAAGCTGCAGAGAAACACTAGATTTCACAGAATCACAGGATATGCCAAGTTGGAAGGGACCCATGCAGACCATCGAGTTGAACCCTCAGCCCTGCACAGGCCCATCCCGAAGAGTCACACCATGTGCCTGAGAGTATCATCCAAACCCTCCTGGAGCTCTGGCAGCCTTGGTGCTGTGCCCACTGCCATGGGGAGCCTGGTCAGTGTCCAACCACCTCCTGGGGGAAAAACCTTTTCCTAATACCTAACTTATAAGAACTGACCTGCATTGACTGAGCTGTGTCTTCTTCAAACTTCTTTATATCTTCTTTAACAAGAATCATCTGCTCCTTCAGGAATGTTGCCTCCTGCTTCAACACTTCCACTTCCCGGAGGACTCTGGGCATGTTCTGGAGAGCCTGATGGCTTGTTTCTGTAGAAACACCAAGCAGTCAGCGAGGAGGGCTGAGAGCCCTTGCAGGAATGGGGGAGTCTTTCAATAATCTTATTTAATTTTCAGTACTTGAAAAAAACCCACTAAACAACACAGCAAAATAGCAAACAACAAAACTGCACTTGTATCTTTAAAGTTTAATATATACTTTATCATGGAATCACTTAGACTGGAAAAGCCCTCTGAGACCAGAGTCCAGCTGTTCCCAGCAGTTCAGTGCTGCTCCCCCTGCACTGCCAAGGCCACTAACCCATGTCCCCAAGTACCACAGCTACAGGGCTTTTAAATTCCTCCAGGGATGGGGACTCCACCATTGCCCTGGGCAGGTGGGGTGTGCCAGGGCTGGACAAGCCTTTTGGGGAAGAAACCAGCCCTGGCAGGGCCTGCTGTTTGCCAGCGCTTAGCAGAGATGTGTTGGTGGATAATCAGGAGACCCGAGATGGCTCCCTCTGTCTCCGACCAGGCTGGCCAGGCCTGGGTCACCAAGACGCCCTGGGGCGGCCTCCTTGTCACTGCTGGTGCATCTCAGGAAGATCCAGGGCTCGGCTCTCAGGAGCTCACGAGCAGAGGCGACCCGGGGCCGCGAACCCGCACAGGACCGGCCCGACACATCCCCGAGCCCGGCCTGGCCCCCGCACCTTCCACGGCGTTGTTGACCTCCTGGATGAAGAGCTGCAGCTTCATCACCAGCGTGGCGGCGTGGGCGTCCACCTTGCCCGGGGCCTCCTGCTGCACTGCCCGGAACGCCGCGTTCACCCAGCCCTTCACCTCGAACTCGTCCGACAGGAACCGGGAGAAATCCATGGCCACGGCCCGGGCCGCGGGGGGACAACAGGGGGGACAGTAGGGGGACAATAGGGGGAGAATGGGGGGACAGTAGGGGGGACAGTGGGGGGACAATAGGGGAGACAGTGGGGGGACAGTGGGGGGGACAGTGGGGGGACAATAGGGCAGACAGTAGGGGGGACAGTGGGGGGACAATATGGGGACAACAGGGGGACAACAGGGGGTACAGCGGGGCCCGCCGGGGCACGGTCGGACACGGCCCGGCAGCAGCGGCCGCGCACCCGGAAACGCCGCCGGAAGCGCCCCCGGGGCAGGTCCGGGTGTGTGTCTGAGCGGGGTCCGTGCGGGGACAGGGTCCGTGCGGGGATAGGGTCCGTGCGGGGACAGAGTCCGTACCCGGACAGGGTCCGTGTGGGGACAGGGTCCGTGTGGGGACAGGGTCCGTACCGGGACAGGGTCCGTACCCGGACAGGGTCCGTACCGGGACAGGGTCCGTGTGGGGACAGGGTCCGTACCGGGACAGGGTCCGTGTCTGAGCGGGGTCCGTACCGGGACAGGGTCCGTACCCGGAGCCCCCCCGGCCCCGGTCGGAGGGCCAAGCCCCGCAGCTCCCGCAGCCCCCGAGCTCGGCCCCGCTCGCTGTCCCCGGCGCCCTCCCCAACCCGCCCCAGGAACAGGGTCCGACGGCCCTGGCACAGCCCCTGCGCCGGGCTGAGCGGGGGGCTCTCTCTGTGGTTCTTGTTTTTAATTCAAAAGTAATGGGGCAGAGGGGAAACGCGCCCAGAAAGCAGCAGGAAAGGTGCGTGTGGCAGGAGCATCGAGGCTCCAGAGCTCCTCAGCAGGGCCCCTAGGGCAGGGTCGGCTGCAGGGAAAGGCTGGAGCTGTCAAAGTTCACACTCCTCCTGCCGAGCACGAAAAGAAGGAGAAGGCAGATCCCGAGGAAAGGAGCCGTTCCGGGGTGCTGTCCAGCACTGCTGGCCCCCAGCCCCTCCACATCCACGGCTGAGGCACCGTGGCCATGTCCCAGCCACGTGGAGTTCAGCTCCTGCCCCAGAGCTCTGCGTCTGGAAAGCCAGTCAGCTCTCCCACCTCACTGAAGGGCTGCAGCCCCTGTGTGAACAGCAGTTTGTACCGCAGCCGGATGGGATCCTGGGACAGAGAGGGACAGAGAGGGGCACATCATGGTTACAGACTCCTGGACCCCCCCTCAGCCTCACCCCTCCCAGCCTTCCTGCAGTGAGTCACCTCTGAAAGGGGAGACTAACACCAGCCACGTGGAAGCTCTGCACAGAAGAAATGGATCTTCCTAAGACAAAGAGCAGCTGGGAGACTGGGCAAGCCACCCAAGGGCATGTTGGCAATTGAGGGCTGGCCAGCCTTCTAAGAGATAGAGGTTTCTCTGGGTCTTGTAATTATTCACCAATGCAACAGATCTGCTACCCATCAGTTGTGCCTCATGTGACCTCCTGTTCCATCATCTGCCAATACCTGCCCAGTGTGTGCCTGAAGCCACCTCTGCAGGCAGATGGGACAGAGCTGTGTGGGCCCCTGCAGCGACTGCCCATCCAGTCCTTCAGATTATAGCTCTGGAAAGCTGTTCCAGATGTCTTCTCAGCATAGTCCAGACATCTCTGTCCCTCCCCTGCATCTTCCCATTATTAAGACTCTCCCCATCTTTCATGCAAACCCGCCCCAGTGACATTCCCAGTGCCCCACCAGCAGCACCTTGTGTGGGTTGGCAAGCAGCAGCACCTGGGACATCACTGCGGGTGGGAGGAGGGGGCTGAAGGCTGGCAGCTCAGAACCAGAGGCTGGCTGTAACTTTATTTTCATGGTCTGAAAGAAAAAACAAAAGGAATGCTTTTTAGTCCACATTGGAAAAGAGTTGGGAGTGTTACTGAGCCATGGAGCTGGTTAAAGCTATGTCAACCAGACTGTCATTTAGTGAAAAGCACAGTCTGCATCTAAAGATATTCCTAAACAGCCAATTCTGTGTTGCACATTCAGAGGTAGCACAGAGCCTTACCCACGAAGCTGAAGCAGCAGGTCTGGAGCCCTGTCTGGCTGTAGCAAGGCCATGGATACACACTGTGAAACAGGTACCAGCACCACAGCTACCACCATACAACAGGCTCTCCATGCAGAGAAAGAGAGCCATGCAATTTACCATGAGAAAGGCAAATACTAAGCAAGAAATGGTGAACTTTCTCCTCAGGACATTTCTGACCACCTCTGTTACTCACACACTTCTCACCTTTGGGACTGCAGCCTGGAATGCTATGTCCTTAATGGGGTGAGCTGAGGTGCTCAGCATGGACAGAACCATCACCAGCACGTCTGGCCGGCCAGGAGCTGGGTCTCTGGAGAAGTGGAGCATGGCCTTGAAACCGTTTCTGTCATACACAGTGAGTGGAGAGATAGTGCCTGCCAGAGGCAAAAGGAGAATCGGAATCAAAACCTGCATTCCCCTCCCATTCAAGGGCAGAACAGAAAAGATGGGATAAGGAACAGCAAAAAGAAAACATGCAAGCCAACTTTTACTTCCTCCAGCACACTCACAGACGAAGCGGCACACAGCACCTGCCCCTGATTTACTTTTGCTTCTAAGGCAGAGACAGAATCTGAATATCTGCATTGGGTATTTAGCAGCTCAGATTTCATCTGTCAGCAAGAGAAGTCAGGTGTGAATCCAACAGAGAGGTGATGGGAAAAGCAAAGTGTTTTCTTTGGCTTGTCCCCTTACCACCACTGCCTGGCAAATCCACACCTCCCTATCACCATCCAGCCCTTTCAAAATCTGCTAAATCTTTCACTTGAGACTGAAGGTAGAAGGCAACAAGGTCAGGATGTCTTTGTGCCCATCCTCTTCCAGCAGCAGTGAGGGCCAAGGCTCTGTGGCCCTGTTAGCAGGATGTGCCCGAGGCTGAGACCTTGGGGTGACACATACCCAGGTAACACTCTGGGAAGGGGCTGCAGGGCTGGGCCATACAGTGTGAAATTGAAAAGGAGAGGAGGAAGGAAGAGCTCTGCTTTAGGAAGTGAGGCAAATCCCACTCACAGGTGTCTTTAGGCCCCTGTAAAAGAACTGCTTGAAGCTTGATTGGAGGTGTGAAGGCCAGAGAGTTTAGGAGCATGTTGCAAAGATCAGCCACAGCAGGAAACTCCTGTCTAATGAGTAGGGAGGACAAGGACATTTCCATGCCATGATCCCTAGCACCTGCTCAAATTCCCAGATACATTAAGCCCTTCACAGAACAGTCATTACTTTTCTCCAGCCAACCCACACAGCATGAAGATAATTCAGCTGCTCCCCTGCAAAACCATGGAAGAAACTCTAGTAAGCTCCCAGTAAGCAGAGCTGGGGCACAGAATGATTGCACTTACTCAGTGTAATTGAAATTAAAGGGACAAAAAGGTTTTCTAGAGAAGCATCATAAGGAGCTGGATGCAAAGAGGCAGCAGGCTTCAGCTCGTAGCCTGGACTGGGGAGTGGAGGATCTGCCACTGAGCTATTGGGGAGATCTGGAAAGGGCAATTTCATTGGTGATAAATCCCTGGAAAGAAAAGCATGTAGAAAGCTTATATTAACTGGGGACACTACATGAGACATACCATCTTCGGCTCTATCTGTCTGTATTCCAAATCCCTCATCCCCTTTAGATATAAAGAAACTACAGGCTTACACTCTCTGAGTTTTTGAGAAATTAAAAAAAAATCTCACTGTTTAATATTGAAGATGTTGCTGTTTCAAAATTCATTAACACAGATTTTGGTTCTGTTACTATAGTAAAACTTAGTTTTAGGGCTTTGCAAATCTGCTCTCCCTGTGCACAGCCTTCTCTGGAGCCTTCATAAGGGAAATTAAAGTAAACTCCAGCTCAAAGACATTGCAAGAAGCTGGGAATCTCCAGTAAAATTTCTTGTATTATGGCAGACTGGATAAGCATATCGTAATGCCCCCTGCTCTGAAGATCTGTGGATGGTTCATTTGGTTCATGAACTGTACCAAGCATCCACTGAATGCCTGGAAACTACTTTGTCACAGCTGGGAGAAAGCTGAGGAAAGTACTTTCTGAGTGGCAGGTTATGATAAAAAGGCCTCACTGTGAGGTTTTTGTTCCTTTAGCTCAGCATCACCTTGTTACCAGGCAATGGGATTTGTCTGGTCTTGGTATGCAATTACACGGAGCACAATTAACAGGTACAACTGCAGAAAAGAGCCAATGTGTGGATGGATCTCTTGCCATCACTAACCAGGGGTAGATGAAAGCTTTTCCTAGACCTCCCTGCTATAAAATAGTATTCCCTTGCCCCAATATCTGACTGTATTATGCGGTTTGCTTACAAAGAGAAAGTTTTGGTCCTAGGTGCTGGAGAGAGCTGTTCATCCAGGCCCTGGAATTCACTCTTCCCTGCACAGCTGTCTTCCCAGCTCTCCTGTGGTCTCAGGGTTTGAACAGCACTTACAGCTTCACTATATCCATTGTGTACATCAGGCTGGAAAATAAGGCACTTCAGGTTCATGCTATAGAATATCAGCAAAAAAACAAAAAAAAACCTGTTCCGCTGAAGAGAACTTTGTTTTTAATATCACTACTTAAAATAGAAATAAATATGAGTAATCTGGTTGCAAACTGCAACTGCAAGATTCATTGAGAGAAGGAAGACTCCAGTTTCCTTCAGAATAGAGTGTAAAAAAGGCTGCCAGGGAAAGCCAGAGCAGGAATCACCTCTGATTTTTGTCCTTTATACCTTATGGACTATTAAGTATCTGAGCATCACTCACCTCTGCTAAGCCAAAATTGGGTGGTGGTTTCTGTACAACAGGGGAATTGCTGAGACCTAAGAAAGATGCCAAAATGCCACAGATAATTTACAGAAAACAAGGCTTTTCCACAGGTTCTTCCTTTGCTAATAGTGATTTGGCTACAGTCTAACACCAGCAAAGACACTGTATTCCTGAAAACACATGGCTGAAAGGCTCTACTTTCTCTTGGGACTGACATTAAAGTCAAAGCACTCCTCCCTTTATTAACCCCCATGAACCCCAGTGAAAAGGGTAGCACTGAACTGCACCTACAGACCTAAGGACTGGAACTCCTCCTCAAGCAGGCACGTGGAGGTTGTGCTGCCGTGGCGGGAGGCCGAGGGTGTGTCTGCAAAGGGGTCTGTGGGAGGCTGGGCTGTGGCCTCCAGCTCGGAGAAGTCCATCACAGTGTAGCTCTTCATGCGCCGTGGGGCTGCTCGGTGTGCTTTGGGAACAGGGAGAGAGTCAGAGAGGAACGTTTCTATCAATGGTTCATATGTGTTCTAAGATTTTCTCCACATTTATTCCATTAGAAGCACTTCCCTTCCAAACCCCTCGCCGGTGGCACACAAGAACAGGGCTGCAGATGCTCCTCACCTGGCACAAAGGCAGAGCTGGAGGCTGAAGCCCCTCCATCGCTGTTCTCCTTGCTGGCCACAACCTGCCTGTACTGCCCAAGTGCCCGTGTGAGCTTGTCATTAGCCTGCAGGATCTCAGCTGGGAATCGAGAGAAGAAACAAAATGCTGATGTGCTAACGGGAAGGTCAGTTCCCTGGCACTCTCCAAACTGCTCGTGAGACAGGGAGAGTGCACCTGAGGACCTGCCTGGAGCAAAGGCCAGTGGAGCAGCCTGTCCTCAGCTCCTCACTCATCTTTCATTCCATTTTGCACACATAGCTGCTGATTTCAGGCCTCTCATTTAGCAAGATCACTGAAATCTGAACCCATCTCTAAAGAACTTCTAGTTCCTACCATTTCTTCTGCACTTTGTTGTTCTCCACAAGTTTTCCCAGTGTACTCAAGTCTGTAATTCAGCATTCCCCAGCTGAAGAGCCCTGCCATCCATACCCATGAAAGGAAAGTGTGAGGCACAGATGAGCTCTTGTGGTTGCTTTTTCAGGTGTCTGTTCAGCAATCATCACCTCAGTCAGGCTTTCAAGGCATGTGGACAGGACTGTAATGCCATCATCTGGGAAGGGCTAAGTTTCACAAGTATGGAATTCAAAGATTCTGCTCTTATGACCCTCCTCAGTATTACGCTTACAACATTCAAAACATATTCTCCCTTCTGTGTTTATAGACAGGGAGAACTTTAATCTCTGGACAGAAAAGGCCTCAAAAGCCTTCAGTTCTCTGAACATCAGAACTCCAAAAACTCTGGAAACCACCTCAGCTGGAAGAAACAGATTCACTGCTTAACTTTGAGATTCAAGTGAAAACTAACAGCTTCCTCACAGAAGGGCAGTGGGAGACTCAATGCCACTTCACCTGGGCATGGTGAAAGTAGAGAGCTTTGCCTGTACCCTTGGGTAGCAAGGGCCCAAGCACTCCCCTCCCACACGCAGGGCACACCCATGGAACAGCAAAGGTGACAAATTCAGCTGCAAAGACGTGCAAGGACAGTGCTGGCTCTTACCTAGAACCTCATCATCAGCCACCGCCTCACTGGCCAGGCGGAACAGCAGTGGCCTGAGCTTCTCACAGCGTTGGAAGAGAGTCTGGGGGCAAAATGCTTCATGTCATTGCTCAGGAGATCTCAGGCACACTCACACTTGTGTCTCCATGATCACCTCGAAGTGATGCTTCCTCTAGAAGAGGGAAGAAGAAGAGTATTTATACAGAAAAAAGAGCATTTACCTGTAGGGTCTCCTGGTCAGCTGGGGATAATTCTTGTCTCCTGTAGCTCTCCAATAACTCATCCATATGTTTAACGTTCTCAGAAACTTCACTGATGGTGCTCACTCGTCGGGACACCTGAGCAGACTTTTCTTGTTCCTGTGATGAAAAATGAAACAAAGGTTATGTATTAAAAATTATTTGGTTCATACAGCCAGTGCATGTGCTTGGCTGGGGCACTCTGGGTCACACTTGGAGAGTTCCTTCCTATTAATGCCTTATTGCAGATAGAGGAGACACAAAGTGGGACAGGTGAGAACATGCCCCCAGCTGCATCCCACCTCCATGTCAAGGGCAGAGGGACAATCCCCCTGCCCCGCTCAGGGCACCCTGGTGTGTGCTGGTCTGCAGGGGATCCATCTCACCACAGGCACAAGTGAGACTTCAGTATTCAAGCTGAGAGTTGGCAGTTTCTGCCACACAGAACAACACCCTCAAAATAACCACAGGGATTTGTTAAACCAAATCTCCAACATAAGCAGAGAAGTGGGATGCTCTTTCAGATGGAACACAAAAATGGACAACCCAGACATGCACAGACACTGTGTGCAGGAAAGAGGCAGTTCTGTACAGATGTGGCTGTTTTCCACCTGGGAATTTTCTACCACTACTGCAGTCCTACTGCCAGGATCCCACTGATGGGGAGGGGTCCCATCACACAGGCTCCTGGGCACTCACATATTCCCCCTCTTCCTGGCAGTGCCATATTTTAGAGAAACAAACCAAAACAGTCCCACACTGTAAATTCAGAATAATAAAGACTGAAAATGGCCCTTTCTCTGGGGCTGTGTTCTGATCCAGTAGAGAGGGTCTCCTGTCATAAACTGAATGACCACATCCTCTCCCATGCCCCCTGGCTGCAAACAGGCTTCTCCCCCAGGAGCTCCCACCTCTCTAACCACGCTCTGGATCAGGTGGTTGGCTGCCTGCAGGTCCTCGGGGTGGCTGCTCTTCAGAAGCTTGGCCAGGAGCTGTCAGGGCAGAGATGGGACAGCAGTGAGCAGCAGCCTCCGGGCACTGTGCTACGGGCACACATCACACATGAGACACTCGCTGTCAGAACAGTTCCTGTAATCCTGGAAGTATGTGAGCTCCTGTCCTATGATCTAATTCAGGTTATACTGCTGCCTGCACACAGTTTGGCTGTTTGGGATCAGGAACTCTCTGGCTCTGCAGAACTTCTGTAAGACCTGGAGAAGCCCTCCCTTGGGAAGGTTTCACAGAAGCTGATGCTTTTCTGTAAAAAAGTTTCACTTTTTATTACGCAAACTTTTCTGACAAAGCCTCACAGTGTTCTCTAGCTCTTGTACCACAAGAAGGATCAACATTATTCTGAGATAGTCTCTTTGAAACAGCATAAGCTCCCAAAATATTACTAAGCCTCTTTACTCATCAGTACAGATCAGAGGGTAGGTCATGAAAACTCTAATGTTTACCTTGGATTTCTCTTCATCTGTGTCAAAAATAGAATTCTGAGGTCTGGGAGAAGGGGGAGGTAAAATTTTGTCTTCTGGCAGTTTGGGATCTTCTTTTACAAGGCCTGGAACAGGTAACAGTAGCTGTTCAGTGCTGCCTGAGCTGCTGAAACCCCAATGCTCAACAGTGTGTGGAATTTTGCATAGGATTTCTGGATTACAGTACCACTGAGGACTATTAAATATAATGGAATGGATAAAAAATTCAGCTCAGGAACCCTCTGAACCAATTTATCATAATCTTGGGAGAGTATTCCAGGGCAAAGATCACTCTGAGTTTGTCCTGTTCCTTTTCCCTGCACACAGTGTGAGCACTGTGTGAACAGAGGCCTCCAGGCCACCCTGAGCTGTGACTCAGGAAGGCTGTTCTTTAGTAAATCACTTCAAACAGTTCCATGCATCTTTCAGTACCCAACCAGCCTGGGAAGTGTGGCCTCCGTCCCTTTTCCTTACAAACAGCACGTTATGAAAAAGCTGAGTCACAAATTGAAGGGGACAGATATCCTGGGGGGGGAAGCCACATGGCTTGGGAGGCTAAAAAGTAAACTGAAATAACAGAACTGAACCTTGTTTCTTCAGCATCTGATAAGCATCCCAGATTTTGACTTCCTGAGGAAACCAGACTGTCCAACTGAATATCACTTCTGTGACCCTCAACTTGACTTTTTCTGAAGACCAAATTCCATAGTACTGAAAACAAAATGGTAAAGAAAGACAAAAAATGTCAAACTCAAAGAACTGGTGCCAGATCTGGCACAAGGATCTGGCCCTGAGGGGTTTGTGTGTGCAGAGACCAAGGAGAAAATGGATTCCTAAGAGTATTCACAGTGCTGTCAACTGGGTATCTTGGGGTTTAGGGAACAGTGTGTGTAGCTGTGGCTGTAAACACAAAGAATGCTATTAAGTGTATGATAATTACATACATATTGTATGACAATTAAAGTTAAACCACTTCAAATTTTTCTGATTAGTCATTGAATCCAAAGCCCAAAAGAGGTTGTTTTATTTTAGTGAAAACAGATCTATGTTTGACTTTAACCACTTCCCTCAACTGCTGCGATGCAATCGCACCACTGGCCTCAGCCAGCCCCAGGCACAGGAAAACTGAACAAAACCAGAAATGAAAGTCATTGTCTTTTATCAGCATGTGGATGTTTTATCCATTTTCTCTTATTAGTGCTTATGAGCACTCACTTCAATGTATTATAAAAACAAAGCCTCCCCAAGACCAGGCATTTCCAACTCATATGATGATACCTGTCCTGTCAGAACAGCAAACAGAACTGTCTGCAGTGATGTGTTCTCGAAACTCTGTGGTTTCACCAGAATCTCATTACCGAGCCTGGGTCTAAGAGAAGGGGTTTTGTTCTTCACTTGAGCATTTCTCTGAAATCAGCTCTTTGTAGCTCTGTCCTTGGGCTGATGCAATGGAAAACATGTACCAGTGGTAAATGTGTGCAGGACCCACCAAAAAGGGGGAATTGATGACTGCAACACCAAGAGGGTATTTCAGGCCTGCCTCAATGCAGAGGAACACGGCCAGAAGATCCCACAGCCTTTGATAAAGCAGGGCTGTGTTTCTCATCCTGAAAGGCCCTCTAACTACCACCACCTACCTTTGGGGAAAGCACTTTAATCAGCTCATTCAGAAACCTGAATTTTGCTATTTCACTGTGAAATCTGTCACCACAGTTGTTTACACAGGTCTCCAGCACCTGCAGAAAACAAAATGTTACCAACCTGAACTGTAGGAACCAGGCTTAGGGAGCTTTCAAAAACTTTGCCATTATAATACTAAATCTAAGGACTTTCTGGCACTGTGTTCACAAATACATGACACTGAGAAAATTGTGCAGCAAGGACACGTATTTTTCCTTCACCACCTTTCTATAGCAGCATGTTTAAGACTGTCTGCTCTGTTCTACCCAGCACTAACAACTTTTGGGCCACTGACCCTGGGGTGGAACACAGATCACACAGCCAGAGCTGCAGACCACAGAAGCACCTCAGCAGAGCGACATGAGGAGGAAAACAGCAGCTACTCCCTCTGCTCTGCCCTGGTTTCTGTATTCCTTGTGCAAGGGAAAATTAAAAGGGAGAGACATCCAAGAAAAACAGAAAGGGAGAGACATCTAAGAGAAAAAGAAGAGGGAGCTGTAGTCTGCTATACTGTTCTACTCACCAAACTCTGTTCCCAAGTGTGGATCAAAGTACTTACTGTGAGCGCATGGAGAGCTTCCCTCTCCTGGGGGGACTGGATTTTATGTGCCAGCAGCCTCAGTGCAAGCGAAGGGCTGGAGAGGAGCAGAAGCAAGTCAGACCACAAGGTTCACAGGAAAAACAAATGATGCTCTTCTCTGCAGAGCAAAACCAGCAACTGCTGGACTCACAACAGGATAGATGCCCTTCCTGAGGCATGGCGTTGGCTGGGGGCATGCACACACATAAGGGACAAATTGGAGCCCAGTGATTCCAGCGCTGCCCTCCAGCCATGCCCAGGGATTGTCTCCCGGGAGGGAGCAGCAGGGACAGGCTGGGGGATCTCCCTGGTCAGGCACCATGAGAGCTGGCCCTCCGTGGCTGCAGCAGCTTTGATGACAGCCTGGGCAGCCTGTCCCGGCTACTGGGCACAACACAGGTGCCAGACTATGAGCTCTGAGCTGTCTCCTCTAAATCAGAGATGACCACTACGTTTTGACAGGTCATTTGCTTAATTAGTCCCAGCTACTTCCCACAGAGCCCAGACTGTCAGCTGGAAGGTGGGGAAGTCCCAGCAGAGACCCCCCACCTCTCAGGAAGAGAAAGGCAAGGCTGAGCTCCCTCAGGGCTTCCCTGCAGAACCCCACAGCAGGAATCCTTGGCCAGACTCCAGAGGGGCTGCGGAGGGCACAGCCAGCAGGACGTGATGCCTGGTGGGTTCCAGCAATGGATGTCTGAGCCCATTCCCAGACATCACCCTCCACTACACTGGCATACACCTATTTTCAACTCATTTCCACACCCAGAGCAGCATAGCCCACTAAACCCATTCCCAGCTCCCCACACCAGAGCCCCAGGCCCCTTTCTGCCACCAGGCATGAAGGAAGCTCAGAGCCAGACACAGCCTGAGCAAACACAAAGGGCTGTGTGTCTGCCTTACCCCTCTGTGTCGGCGTTCACCTGGTCACAGAACTGCTGGATGCATTCCCAGTTTTCCTCAGGGATACTTGGGTCAGTGGCCTTGTCTTCCAGAGGGAGAAAAATAAGAAAGGAAGAAGCAGAGCCCAGCCTCAGTGTGAGCAAGCAGCTCAGAGCAGGAAACAGCTCAGACCTCATTGCTGCTGGCTACCCTAGGGCTTTTGGTAGCAGAAATGGGATGAGTAGGAAACAGCTGTTACTAAAATCTGCCTAAAAATACAGTCCCAAGCACACTCAAAGTCAGGCACTACCTGACCACAGCATATACTGCTTTTAGCATGAGAAACTTAAAAACCATTTACAGGCAGCTCTCCCAGGACCACACTAAAAATGTTGTGCTGGAACACAGTCAGCATTTACCCTTTTGCACAGTAAATTGAGGAAAAAGAGTCTTTTGGCTTTATCCACTGCCCAACCTGTTGCTCAACCAGCTTTGGTGGCCAAGAATGGATAAGAGAGGTGGGGAGGAGAGATACAGTGACAGCACCTACAAACATCACCTTAAAGGGGTTCATGAAGGCAATGGGCCACGACCCCCAGAGCTAAAGCTGCTCCAGTGCCCACCCGGTTTGGAAGTGGCACTGGAGCCAGTGGCCAAGTCGCCCCCAGCCCCCAGCCCCACTCACTGAGCCACCGCTCCAGCTCCCCGGTGCCAGCCATGGGCTCCTGCTCCGCTCCGCCCCGAGCAGGAAGCACATCCACCCGCCCTCGCTCTTGCACACCCCTGTGGGAAGACCACGTGAGTTTTCACGGTGTGGAAGTGTTCACTGTGGGCGTGGGCTCAGTTAAACACCCCCCATACCCCTTTGGCAGCTCCTCCCCTTGTTGGCATGCAGAGCATTGGTGAGAACTGAATCAAAAGTCACATTAATTTAATAATTAAAAGGGTATCAGACAAAAAAGACATTCCAATCTCCAAAGACGGATATTTTTAGCAGGACCACTTCCATGACACAGTACATGGGGAGGACAGTTCTCCTCTCCAAGCAGCTCAGCCTGACAGGACACCAGGACAGCTAAGGCAGCAGCTCAAATATATATATTATACATATATTTCTACATATAAAAATACCCTCCCCGCACAGTATTTATTGGGGACCTTTGTTGTCATGGCTGTAGGTACCCTGGCTGTGAAGCTATCTTCAAAAAGAGACTGATCTGCTGCTATTAGCAGGTATTTCCTGTCCACACGGTCTGAATTTAAACACTCTTAAATGTATTTTTCTCCCCGCCCTGGAAACCAGGCTCCTTGTACAAACCAGGCTCCTTGCACAAGGTCACAGCAGGATGAAGCTGAATTTAGATTTGGTTCCTCTTCCAAAGTGGTTTGTGCTTAGTGCATGTACGTACAGATCTGGAAACAGCATGGACACCTGCCTGGTCTGAAGCCCAGCTCATCTGACCAGAGACAATCATGCTGAGATCCAAACCACGTGATGGGTTGAGGACAGTGGCACGTGCTGCCTGTGCCACCCCAGTGTGGCCTGGCAGCATCACTGCTGTCCCGTGTCAGCTGGACAGTGCTCTGTGTATCCGGCCACTCACTTCCTTGGGTCCCAAAGTCACCATCATCTCAGCAACGCTCGGCCCGTGCTGCAAACACAGAAGGAGTCACTGCACACAAGGGAACTGGCTCTTCCCAGCACATGCTGATGTGTCATTGTGATGGAACTGATGGAGCCATTCGCTCTCGAATTGCTGTCAGAGCAAGGTGGGGGGTTCACTAGCAGCTCAAACAAGGGTTTGGAGTTTCTCCTCCTGAAGGCAAATGCCAGTCCTGGTCAGATGGACCTGAAGCATTAACGTTGGAGCTGAGCCAGGATTAGGCTTTAGAAAACTTTCATAAAACTTGTGTTTGAGCTCTGTGAACACAGATTGCACATAAAATCTGAGTTCTGCCACAAACCTACAACCTTGCCAATGCTCCCTATGGCTGTTCCAAGGGATTTTCTGACTTCAGGTTAACCAGTACATTCACACTCTGACACTGCTGCTGCTCTCAAACATGCAGAATGGCTCTTCCAGACAGAGTTGCTGGGTATTGGCACGTGTACTCCAAATGGAAAGGGATGCTAGGCCCTGTGAGATGTCCCTTGGTACCAGGGAGAAGACTATTGGGAAAAGGGGAAAGGGAATGGGAGAGGGAAGGGAAAAGAGGAGAAAGGAAAGAGGAAAAGGGTCCTATTCTCAGAATTGTTGTTTGTACCTGCTGCCCAGTGAGTGCCAAGCGGAGGAGCTGCATCATGCTGCTGTACTTGGTGTCTCTGGTTTGCTTCTGGAGGCTTCTCAGGTCTTTGTTCAATTCCTCCACGGTCAAGGCAGCTGTCTGCCTTGTTATGAGCCTTTAGGAAAGAAGGTGTCCTTACAGTCTGGGAACAAGCAAACCACAAGATTCCTAACCCTCAACCCATCCCTGTGTCAGGGTGCTCTCTCTGTTTGCCAGAAGCAGAGCTCGTTCAAAAGAGTAAGTGTAAATCACTAAATTATGCCAAGGACCTAGAAAACTACAGGAAAAGCAGAATTCTGACTACTTTTTAATAATACAAGTTTCAGAGATGAGGAGCCACCACTGATGCTCAGCTGAGGCAGCAGCACACTTACCCTATAACTAGTTTTCCTATTTCATCTACTTCTGCAGATATCATTTGTAGGTTCTGCCGGGACACTGAGGGTCTGACCCACAGGTAAGAATAATCACTCGACACCAGGTTCTTCAGGAGGCTTATGTGACCCTGGGGAAAGAAAGCAAACCTGGCAAGGCAGAGGATTACACTGTGGGGGAAGCAAACCCATCCAGCCTGGGCTTCACATCCAGTTGGAGACCCCTCACACACCAGTGCCCTGTACCTCACACTGCTCAGAGGAAATGTCTTTCACTGACATTGAGGCAGCTGGGTTTTCCAGCCCCAGAGCCCCTCGGAGCAGAGACACAGAGGCAGCTGAGACAGCTGTGGCTGTCCCTGAGGTACTGAGTCACGTGTGGCTGACTCAGAGCTGGCAGGGGAAGTGGCTGCCACGTTCATCTGCCCCTTCACCAGGCAGTGGGAAGCCACATGAGTCACTATCCCACTGCCACTGCACAGCCAGTGTGCTGGGACAGTCAGGTCCTGCCCCTACAAAGAGGGCATTATCCTTCACAAGGAATCTCCCAGATACTACAGCAGCATCCTGGAGGCAGTCTGGGAACAGCTGGACTCACCCTCCTCCTACCAACACTCAGCCCCTTCACTGATCTTGCAACACACAAACCACACTGGTTTCACCAGGAGCTTCATCTGCCTCAGCAGAGGCTGCTTGGACTTTGCTTCCAAGGCACAGGGCAGCAGGAAAGCAGAACACCTTAAGCTGCCCAGTCAGTGAAGGGGACAGGTGAGCTGGCACAAGGTACTTGGGTGTTGGCACAAGGGACCCAAGCACTGGCATGAGGGACCTGGGAGCCAGACCTTCCTGCCCCAAGCCAGCTACTCCCTGGGCTACAGGAGAAGGACAGCTTGGAGGTTGTCAGCTCATCTAGACAAAGCCACAGCTGACCTGATTCAGCACAACCCACAGTTCTGCTCTGAGTGGGAAGCAGAGAGGTCTTCAAAAGCATCCTACAATTCCACAATCACTTTCACAGCAGGGATATGTCGTCCCTTGATGAGGGAGCTCTCTGCTGGCTCAGCAAAGTATGGATGAGCTCATGACTCTGCAAAGACCAGCAGGACATTCACCAGGCCCATTCCCATAGGTCAGCTGCCTGGATCAGGGGATTTTGGCAGCCAGCTGTCACACAGCATTGGAGCAGGCAACAACAGCAGTCTGCAGGCTGTGCCACAGCAGAGCTTCATCGAGGAATCCCACAACACCTCAGCTCCAGAACAGTGACACAGTCTATCACTGCCCGTACTTTTCGCAGCAGGAGGACTCGCTCCACATATCCCTTTTCCAGAACCTCTGGATCCACTTGCTGATCCCCATAGACGTGCTTCACCAGCCCCTGCAGCTCCCTAACAAGCCTCTGGCGCAGCCCTTCGTTCTCGATGTGACGGGTGAGGTGAATCCTGCAACAGAGGAAAAAAACCTCCTTTTGGACTGCTTTGGGTTAGATTTGATCTAGCCATCCCAACAACATTTACCAGTTAAAACTGTGGAACTGTTAGAAGAACATCATTAAACCACAGACAGACATTCTACAATGACGCATTTAGCTCTGGCACCCCACAGTGAACTGAAGAAGAGGCCACTCTTAGCAGGACTTGTCCTAGCAACATGAGTGTACCTGCAGGAGATCCTTCTGGAAGTGTTACCTCTTTTTAGCTGTTATTTTGAAACTAAAGGCATGGCATCCCCCTAGCTACACCCACCCTCTCCCCAGGCTTTCACAGTGTTCCCAACACCAGTGTCCAAGCACAGGAGACAAGAGGAGGCAGCAATGGTGTGAGGAGAAACTTATACTTCCCTATAGCACAGCCCAAAAGCCACGGCATCAGGACCATACTTGAATCAACAAACAAAACCTCCAGCCACAACAAAGTGGTAAGAGTAAGTTCTCACTGATGTGCTGTTTATTACACTTTAAAGCTACCACTGCTTTTTTACCTGTTGAATTCTGGGAGCATTTCAAGATCCAGAAGGGCAGAATGGGTGGTAATTCTGCCTATTTCAAACTGTGAGATCAGCTCCTCCAAAGTCCTCCCCATCTGCTTCCCTGCAACACAACCCAAAGGGAATCACACACATCCACTCTCCCACTGCTTCTCCCCACAGGCCTCAGGCACGAGGCTGGGGCAGCAGCATGCTGAGGAAACGTGGCACAGGACAGTCACTTGTGCAGTGCCAGCAGCAGCAGGGACACCCCCCAGCAGGCAGGAGGGAGCTGGCAGTAGGCACACATGGGATGCTGCTGTCTTCCCAGGAACAGGCTCTGCCAGCTGCTGGTGAGGCACTGGAAAATGGGACATTCTGCTCTGTCACCTTCCTCAGCAGAACACCCCCCACCTCAGTCAGTCAAAGAGAAGTAACACTCAGCCAGGAGACTTCACTGCCCAAGGAAGTTTTCATTCCCAAGCAGAGCTCCCAAAACAAGTTGTTTTGTGATCCCCACACAGCAAGAATCACAAAATGAGACTGACTCAACTCCTCACGGTCTGTCAAGTTAAACAAGTGGGACAGTCAGACAACACTGCAATTATTAACCACAGCAGACAAGTTTTCCCAAGAGTTCACAGACAGTTTCTCCACCTCTAGGTGAGGGTTCTCCCAAGTGGGAACCCATTAAGCACCAGACTCAATTTAAATGTCTGCATAGAGGCAGAGAGGTTTCCACCATTCCAGCTCCTTTCACAGGAGCTCTGCAGAAGTCCTGGTGGCGTTTCAGTGATGACTGGTCACCTGACACCCATTTCCTGACCCCTTCAAACACTGACAAAGTTCTCAGCTATTAAAATAAACCAAACCCATTGCCCAAAGTCAGTGCTAAGTGACCAGGCAGGCAGGAGCCCGTGGTGTTACCTGCAAATCCCGACCCACAGTTGGTGATGATGTCCAGCAGTGCCTCTGGCAGGAAGCCATCCCGAGCAAAGCGCTCCAGGAAGATGTCCCCCTGCCTCTTGGACAGCTTCCCACCGTCCTTGTTCAGCAGCAGCGGGAGGTGCCCAAACTGAGGGGGCTCCCAGCCAAAGGCTTTGTAGAGAAGCAGGTGCTTGGAGGTTGAGGTCAGCCACTCGGTGCCGCGCAGCACGTGGGTGATGCCCATGTAGTGGTCATCCACAACGTTAGCCAGGTGGTATGTGGGGAATCCGTCCCCCTTGAGAATCACAGGGTCGCCTTCCACCTCAGCCACCTCGTGCTTGTTCCAGCCATAGACCAGGTCCTGGAAGGCTTCCACCCCCTTCTCCAGACGGAAGCGGACCACACAGTCAAGGCCCTGTGACAGTTTCTGGGCCACGTCTGCGGGTGTCAGATGCCGACACCGGTTGTCGTATCTTTGGGAGATGAGAACGAAGGTCTCAGTTCAATACAGGCCAACCCCACCAGCCATTTTTACATTCCCAAAACTTTACACTGATCCCTAAATTTTAGTTTAGCTGTAACCAGCCCACTGTGTGTCTGGTCAAACACCTCATCTCCAGGGGTGCTCCCCCAAGGTGACTCTTGGTTTCTCTCCCTGTGGGCACTGACACACAGCCCTCTTGCTGCAGGACTGTAATTTTTTTGCAGGAGTGCAGCGCAGAGGGACCTGCAGGCGGGCAGGGGCTCTCACCGCGGGGTCTGCTGGCAGCGCAGCGCCTCCCTGCGCAGCAGCTCCAGGCGCTGGGGGGTGCAGAAGCAGCGATAGGCGGCCCCGCTGGCCAGCAGTGCCTCGCTGGCTCCTCGGTACAGCTCCAGCCGCAGGGACTGCACGTACGGCCCGTGGGGGCCCCCCCGGCCCGGGCTCTCGTCGGGGGAGACACCTGGAGCACCAGCAGAGCAGAACGTGAACAGATGCACCATCACAACACCCCACACAAAGGCAGAGGCAAACCCACTCTGACCCCGAGTACTGTCTCTAAAAGAGAACGGTTCAGTATGTGAAAAATGAAAGATGTTTCTAAATACCTGCCCAGCCCAACATATCCTCTATTGCCTCTGCTGCTCCAGGCACCACCCGATTCTGATCTGTATCCTCCACTCTCAAAATAAAGGTCCCCTGGTGTTTTTTGGCAAAGATGTAATTGTACAAAGCAGTCCGAAGGCCACCCAAATGCAGAAAACCTGTAGTCGTGGGGAAATCAGAGACGAGGGTCACAAAGAGGGGCCAGGGGACAGTGCTAGACATGAGCGGGAAAGGCGATGGACGCTGCCTGTGCTGGCAGTGGGTCCCGCAGGTTACGGGGGAGGAGCTGCACCGCACAGACACCGCTCCGGGCCCCCCGGCTGTGGAAACCACTCACGGGCAGCACCTCCCAGGAGGGATTCCCTGGAGGGAGCCGGGAGCCCCTCGCAGGCCGGCACGACCCGGGGCCCGCCAGTGCCGGGGTGACCCCGCACGGCCGGGGGCGCTGGGGCGAGCTGACAGGGCGGGCTCGGGAGCCCTCCGGGAGCCAGCGGGTGCCTTCCCCGCACACGCCCCGCCAGTGTCCCAGCTCACGTTTCCCGACTCCAAGCGCCGGCCCCGCCGCAGCGGAACGGCGGAGGGAGGGTGAGCAGAAGCGGGGCTGGCGAGGGGCCGGTTACCTGTGGGGCTGGGCCCGAACCGCACTCGCGGGCCCCGTTCGGGGCCGGGGTCGGGACCAGCCCCCGTTCCCATTCCCGGTCCCGATCTCATTCCCGGCCCCGCTGTCCCGCACAGTGCGCGCAGCGCTCGCGCCATCCCCGCGTGCCCCATGTGACCGCAACGCCACTTCCGCCCGGCCGCGACAGCCAATCCACGCGCGCGCCGTGGGCGGGGGCGGAGCTTCTCTTAAAGGCGCCGGCCCCGCCCCGCCCCGCCCCGCCCCGTCCCGTCCCGTCCCGCCCCGGCCCGGCCCGGCCCGGCCCGTCCCGCCGCCAGCTCCGCCTCCCCGAGCGCCGCTCCGG
>JAWWEE010000030.1:15739144-15749994 GCA_035221455.1 Xenops minutus | reverse complement strand
CATCATGGCCGCGGCCGCCGCCGCCGATGGTACGAGCGGGGCCGGGAGCGGGGCCGGGAGCGGGGCCGGCAGTGTCGGCAGCCCGCGGGGCCGGGAGCGGGGCCGGGCCGGGAGCGGGGCCGGGAGCGGGGCCGGGCCGGGGCCCCGTGCCTCGGTGCGGGCTCTTCCTGTGCGCTCCCCGCAGGTGCCGAGGAGCCGGGCATGGAGGCCGATGCGCAGCAGCCGCCGCCGGGCTGCGGCGGGCCGGGCGGCTCTGCGGGCGCGGGGCGGGCTGCGGGGGGCGAGCAGCGCCCGGAGCCCCTGCAGGAGCCCGTCAGCAACGGCGGCGACGCGGAGGGCGGGCGGGAGCTGGTGGAGCTGAAGGTGATCTGGAACAAGAACAAGTACGACGTGAAGTTCTGCCTGGACAGCACGGGCGCCGAGCTGAAGCAGAAGATCCACTCGCTCACAGGTGTGTGTGCCGGGGCCGCCGCCTCCCCGCGCCCGCCGCGCCGCCCGCCCCTAATCGCTGTGCTTGTCCCTAGGCCTCCCGCCCGCCATGCAGAAAGTCATGTTCAAGGGACTTCTGCCGGAGGAGAAAACCTTGCGGGAAATCAAAGTAACGAACGGAGCCAAAATAATGGTTGTGGGCTCTACCATCAACGATGTGTTAGCGGTAAATACACCCAAAGAAGCTGCTCAACAGGAGGTCAAAGCTGAGGAAAACAAAAAGGAGCCACTTTGCAGACAAAAGGTTATTAATGTCTAATAATTGCTGGTGTGGGAGAGCTGCAGGATTTGCGTGGTTCTCCTGCAGGCACCTCTGGGTCCTTTCCCTGAATGGGGGTTCGTTTCTGACAGCCGAGCCCTGGGAGGGCTCTGGGCAGGGCAGTTCAGCAGAGAAGTGTTCAGCCCAGCTGGGAGTGGGGCTTTGCAAGACACTGCTCATGGTGCCAGGCACAGCCCAACATTTCAGTGAGTGTGGATTTATTAGTTACTGTTGCTCTAATCCATTCTGGTTTGGTGCTGGGTTGCACTGGCAGGTGTGTAGGGTCCCTGCCATTCACTTGACTGTTAAAACTATCAAAATGCTAAATGCCAACTCTGTGGTTCGGCATGGGTGAGGTGAGAGTGAGACTTGGGATTCCTGCACTTTTTATAGACATATATTTTTGTGTCTGTATATTCTAGAACAGTTGTTACCCTTGGCATTATGTTGGGGCTCTTCTCATTTTTATAATTTCTTCAGAGTATCTTAGAAAGTGCTGAGTTACGTTTGAAAATAACTGGTTGCCCTGTGATGAATACCTGTGGACAGCTCTCAACTGTCTCTTGGTGCTATTGGGATGTGATCAGGGGAGCGGCTGGAAGTACACTACAAAGATGTGTTGTGTTTCTCTAAATTTAATTTCTGTTTTTATATTGTAGCAACACAGAAAAGTATTGGATAAAGGAAAACCTGATGATGTGATGCCTTCTGTCAAAGGTGTGCAGGTGCGTGAATAAGGGCTTGAGATGCTCAGAATGAGAGAAGAGACTTTTTTGTGGTTTGAGACCTTTTTCTGCTGGTTGAATTGTTCTTTGCTGTCTTAGCAGAAAGCTGGAAAGATGGATGGTCCTTATGCTTAAAAAGTTGAGGGAATGTGGCTTCTCTGTCCCAGTCCCTTGCCATGACTGACTGTGTCCCTTTGCAGGAGCGCCTGCCGACGGTGCCGCTGTCTGGCATGTACAACAAGTCAGGGGGGAAAGTCAGATTGACTTTTAAACTTGAGCAAGACCAGCTGTGGATTGGTACAAAAGGTGAGCACCTCTCAACCTCCGGGATGAGCAATTGGTAATTGGGCTATAACTGAATTGTGTGACCTAGAAAAGCCTCTCCTGTGACTAAATCGTGTTTAGGGAATGATGGTGGCTTTGCAGTGCTTCAAAACAAAACTTTCATTCCTCTTCTGACATGCCATTCTACCAGGTCATTGAATAGTAGTTGGTATTCCACTTCTGTTCCTGAAAAACTGGAGTTCAGTGGTGCCAGCAGACCAAGGGGCCAATGTGCTACTCCTGGCTCCAAATGGAAATTATGATATTTGGCATTTCTGGGCGTATCTCAAAAGCACTCCATAAACATGGATTTGGTGCCAAGAGCACACAGAGGCTCAATGGCTTGGCCAAGGCTCTTGAAAGGAATCTCAGAACTGGGATCAAAACCAGGAGTGCGGGCATATGGCACTCTCTGTCCTTCCAGGCTGAATTACATGGGTGTCTTGTCCCAGTGATGCACAACTGTGGTGCTGTGTGGAGGGCTCAGTTTGTGGTCATGAATGGTGCCAGAAGGAGCTGGGATTGGTGTGGGGATAACATGCCTTGCTGAGGATGTCTGTATCCTGGTTTGGGCTGGGATAGAGTTAGTATTCTTCCCAGTAGCTGTTTTGGATTCGGGGTGGGAATAATGCTGATAAGATTTGCTGTTTTGGTTGTTGCTGCACAGTGCTTACCCTTAGTCAAGGACTGTCTGGTGTCTCAGGCTCTGTCCAAGGAGCTGGGAGGGAGCAGGGCCAGGACAGCTGACCAGAGCTGACAAAAGGATCCCACACCACAGAGCATCGTCTCCAGTGTGAACTGGGGGGAGTGGGCTGGGAGGGTCTGGTCACTGCTGTGTGACAGGCTGGGCATCGGTCAGTGGGTGGGGAGCAGCTATGCTGTGCATCACCCGTTTCTCTTGGGTTTCATTTTTCTTTATTTTATTGCTATTATTATTATGAGTAGTGGCAGTAGTATATTTTACTTTGTTTCAATTATTAAACTGTTCTTACCTGAACACATGAGTTTTTTACTTTTTTTTCCCCAGTTCTCTCCATCCCAGGGGGCAGGGGGAATGAGTGGCTGTGTGGTCCTTAGTTGCCTGCTGGGGCTAAATGGGACACTGGGATACCCCCTGCCTCCCAAGGAAGCTGTGCTCCTCCGATTTGACCAGGATGGGCAACATATAATAATGAGCAAGAAGAATAAAAGTGCTTGCTCACTGTCCCAGTAAAGTAGCCTAATTGGGTGATAATATTACCTCCAGATGCTACAGTATTTCCAAAGTAAGCAGAAATCTTGGAAGCTTTTGACCTTTCCTTTGTAGGGCAGACCTGACTGTGAAGATCTTTCTGGCTTTAAAACCTCTCTCGTTTCAGTTGCAGTCATTTCTCTCCCAGGCAAAGTGATAGAGCGAGATATTGGGGGCTGGTTTTGCCTCTGTAGGTTGGGCAGGCAGGTCTTTCTGTTACTGATCCTGTGTTCTAAATCCATGCTTAGTATTTAGGTGATTAATGTCTTCCTTCACCTTCCAGATGAGTTTCAGGTATAGTGTTTCTGAGGTGTTCTGGATTAGTGTTCCTTAAGCTGTGAAATCTGATTCTTCTTGTAGTCATCTGTGTTTCCTGTAACCTGTTTCCCTACTTCCCCAAATTAGCAGCAGCTTGCCTCCTCTAGGGAATGGTTGTAATTGCTGGTTGTTGTTGGGAAAACCTTCCTGCTCTGAGAAATCCATGGCAGAGGCCAGCGTGTATGGGCTGGAGGAAACCCACCTGGGTGTTCTCACAGCTTTTCACTTGCTGGTCCTGGAAAGTTGGAGTTGGTTCTTCCCCCTGCAGCCTCCCTGTGCCTCTCAGGGCATTTATACAGGTTGCTACAGGCAGAGGCATTGATAATGTGGATTTTGTCTGTTGCTGGTATATTCTGAGCAGTAATTGATTTGGGGGACACTAAACAAGGGCAAAGTGAGTTTTTACCCCATGAATGAAGTCACAAGTCTGAGCAGACTCAGTTACAGAGCTGAGGCAGAGAGTATTTGTCCTTACATCACTGAATTTATTTCCCTGTGTGCCTTTTTTGAGTAGGTGCATTTTTTTTTTTAATTACACAAATCAATTAGGTCTATCTCAGGAACTCAGAGATTGGTCTCTCCTCTGTAGAGTGTTTTGGGCATTCTCTGTCTGGTATCTAAGTAGATAGGCTGATGCTGAACACTGGAACTGAAAGGCAGGATCTCGAAATTAAGTATTCAGAGAGAAGCAAGGAGAGAGCTGGCAGGAAAACCCTGCCCTGGACCATGCACTTTGTTGCTCTTGTTGGTGCCTCTTGCTGGCTGATGTTACTCTGCCATGTAGGCTTTTTGGTTTTTTTTTTTCTATTTGTTTCTTTCCCAATTTGCTCTTTTATATTCCCTTGCCTGTGCTTCTCTGAACACTGCCTCAGGGTAAAGCCAGGCCTAGGCTTTCAGAGTTAGGTCAGCCTTTCTCCAGCAGCTTTCAGCCCTGCTGTTTTTCTCCAGAGTTCGGTATACTCCTTGGTAGTCGGTTCTGAATATTCTCACACCTGGACTAGATTCCACTGGGAGGAGCAATCCGGCTGCTCCAAGGGGAGTTCCTTACAGGAAAACATGAAATAAAGCCTGGGTTTTCCCATCACTCAGTCTAGGCCCAAATCAGGAACACTGAGGTAATTCCTGTGGTGCAGAGGAACTGTGTTTTGGATCTTCTCACACAGTTGGGGTGCCAGCTGGGGGGTGTGGTGCTGCAGGGTCCTGGACAGCAGGTACCAAAGCTCACCTAAGGGGAGACTGCTGACCTGAGGGGCTTTTGGCATTAGTGGAGGTGATGTATGAAATTAATGTGAAGTATTGCTTCCCTGCGCATCAGAAATAATACTCTGATCAATTTTAATGTAGAGAGAACAGAAAAATTACCCATGGGGTCCATTAAAAATGTGGTGAGTGAACCTATTGAAGGCCATGAAGATTATCACATGATGGTGAGTAATGGCTCTACTTTAATCATATCCATCTAATTCCTTCATGCAGAACACACCAGGGAAGCTGTAGATTGGAGCAGGTTAGAGGTGGATGGTGGTTCCAGCCTCATGAGGATGGGGATGTGGGCTGCTGTCACAGTGTCAGTATTTTGGGTCCAAATTGAATATCTCTGCTGTGTGGAAATCTGGGCTGGTTTCACACAAATATGAAGTATTTAAGCATTATTTTGTGTCTTCTGACTGTGACAGTGTTAAACCAGTTAAAATACAACACAGCTCATGATTTCTTAGTGATACTTTTTGATACCTGATTTGATTTCTAGTGTCTGTGGTATTTATCTAAACAACAGGCCTTGCTGGAGATTTAAAACAAAAGGGACTTGATTCTGTAATATTTTTTCACATCTGTAATTTTCTGAAGAACTGACATTGGATCTAGCAAAGTAACATTTCAGAAGGGAGCAGTGCTAATGTGCTGAATTTTTGTCTGTTTCTTTCAATCTACGGGTTTTTTTGAGATCTTGCTTTTCAAAGTACAGTAACTAACTGTTAATGTTGAAGTAAGTTTATTTTCTGTAAGAAGTCTGTTTCCTCCTTTAGGGGGAGAAAAGGAAAATGTTTTAGCTTAAAATCGTTGCCTGCAGGAGGGTGCTGCTCTAATCTATCTAAACACTTGATTTTTGCTCACCCATGGGAGAGAATGTCCTCTTTAGTACATGTTGGAATAAACTTATCTCACAGCAAGGACAGAAGTTCTGGCATGCCGTGGTGCCCCTCTCCTGGCATAGGAGAGAAGTTGAGAATAGGACATTATGTCTAAATATTAAATCCTGTCAAATTTGATCACTATAAAAACATGGTAATTGTCTTGTTTAGATCATGTTTTGGCTTCTCAGCTCTGTCACTCCTGTAGGGACTCTTGAGTTATGCTTCAGATTGTGTTCCAGAATAATTTCCTCATGTTCTTGAAACTGGCCATGAGTTTTGGTTGCTGCTGTGATGTTGTAAAAGGGAAGAGCTCATGGTTTTATTGATGCTGTGTAGCTCTTGTTTTTCTGAAATGCTCCTTTAATAGCCCACCAAGGAGCTATAGTGTGCACCGAGTGCTGGAGGGAGCAGCAGGTGGGACAGACTGGGCTGGTTTGGCAGTGGATGAGCTGTGCCTGTCCACTGGGACCAGCAGTCTGTTCCCATGTGTAAATGTTGTCATTTTTAATTGCAGGCATTTCAGCTGGGCCCAACAGAAGCGTCTTACTACTGGGTCTATTGGGTCCCAACTCAGTATGTCGATGCAATCAAAGACACGGTGCTGGGGAAGTGGCAGTATTTTTGAAAGCACGCTCACCTCTGGCACAGGAAAATGACACAAAGCTAAGGACACTGCTGGGAGAGGCCTCCAACATCCCTGGATGTGACAGTCCTGGAACTTATTGATAAAACATGCTAAACAAGGCATGGATGGAAGCCAGAGGTGATGTTCTTTCACCATTAGTTTACTTTTAACTTAAAGATTTCACCATCCCTTTTCTGCAGTCAGCTTCAACCATATTTAAAGCAAATACAATGGAAATCAATAAATCTTAATTCACAAAATATTGTGTGTAATACACTTAAATCTGCTGAGAGTTGATCTTCCAGTTTAGTTTTAAAAAGAAAATATTACGATGTATTATTGAGGATTTTTTACATGGTTTGAACAAAAACAAGTATTTTCATAATATTTCAGTTATCAGCATTAGACTTAATTTAGTAACTTGGCTGTGACTGAGAATTTCAGGAGCAGCTTTTTAAGAACAAACTGTAGCTGTGTGCAGCATTGCTGTTGGGTGAAGCCATATCCCACCGGCCCTTCAGGGCAGCTTCCACTCTTTGGTAGCAGAACTAATTCTTTGTTTTAACCCAAAGATGCTTGTTTGGGATTCTTCTGTACCTTTTCCTGACACTGGCATCCCTGGGTTGGTCTCTGTAGCCCGTTCAGAGCAGATGAATTCCCTGGGGATGTTTTGTGGTGGCAGGTGACCCAGTGCTGCTTGCTGTCCCCTCTCGTGCCTGGTCAGTGGTTCACCTCCTGCCCTAGGCTGCTACACTTTAGGAGCATTTTCTTTCTTGTGCATGTTGCAGTCCAGAATCATTTTGCAGCTCCTGCATTGACACCGACCCATTGGACTGGAAACACCCTGGTGCTGCCTGGTGTGAGCACGGTGACACAGTGACATGGATGGAAACACCGTAACCCTGTCTGGCATGAGCTGCCTTACGCAGTGACACGGATCTCCCAAAGGCAGGGAACCACAGAGCCCTTCCCGTCCTGTTTGGAGTGGGAGGAGTGGGGAAGACTGAAGCTCAGATGCTGTTTTGGATTCTTAATAACTGCAGCAGTCTTTTGTGTCCTGGATTTGAAAATGTATAGTGATTTTGAATGAATTGTACCAAATTTAGATTTTCTATCCAGAAACTGATGTTTAGAAATGTAAATCACCTTCCAGCTTTTCTCCTGCTCCGGTTCACAGGAGGCTCTCACACCTCATCCTGTCTGAACTAATGTGCCGGTCCTTGGGCTGTGACACTCCAGTGTCATCCCAGCCATCCATGTGCCATTTCTCTCAGGTGTTCTGAACAGATTCCTCAGCCCTGAACAGGTGCATGCCCATAGCAGGTGCCATTGTGCAGCCAGACTGGAGCAGCTCAAACATCCCTACTCTCTTATTGCTGGGACACTAACATGGCACACAGCTGCTCCATGCCAGTAGCTCCAACTCCTGGAGAAACAGTCTTTTAGGAACTGCTGATTTTAATATACTCCATATCCACTCTTCCCTTTCCTTGAAACAGCCCAGTTGAAACTCAGCAGGTGCAAATTCCCAAATAACTATTTATTTTATTTTACTTGGGAGACTGGGAAAAGCATTGGCTTTCTGGTAGATATTAAGGTCACATACTTCCCTGTAGCCTCTTGATAGCTTTTGGTTTGTATTTTCTGTTAGAACAGTCATGCAACATGAATTTTAAAGGTGTTTCATATCCTACATAGAAATTAGTGATGTGCTTGTTACCCTTGTAGCTTGAGGTACCAGCCAGCAGCAGTGTGTCCTGATGTGGGTGGCTCAGGCCAGAAGAGCCATATCAGCTCCCTTGGCTGTCCCTTGGAGTGGTGAGGGCAGAGGGGAGCTGTCCTGAGTTAACTGGTGACAACATTACAGAAGAAATGGAGCCATCACACTTGTGATTTTTCTAGTTGCCAGTCCTGGTGTTAAGGCTTAAATTCATCATTTGTTACCCAGTGGAAAGTGTGGGTGCTACAGGATTAAAAAAAAAGGGTGACACTGGCTCTTTCTGTTACCTGGGGTCAACTTGGCACTTTCCACCTTGCTGGTTCAGTGATGATGAGCTCCCACTTGCTCCCTGATTTGCTTGGATCTCTCTGTGCATCCGTTCACGTTCCATTTCCTTTCCTGTCCCTTCATCCCCTTGCTCCTGGAGAGGGCACATGGCCGAGTTCCAGCTCCTCCCCAGCTCCTGTGCAGGACGCAGCGACCGGGTGAGTAACTCTGGGGCAAGTGCCGAGGGGGGCAGGTGCTGACCCCGCTGCTGAGGCACCCAGAGCAGCTCGTCACACTGCTGCTGCTCCCTGCCCAGGGGCACAGGTACTCTGCATCTTGGGCCTCGTGCAACCCAGCAGCTCAAAAGAAACTGAATGCAAACCCCCTGGTTACGTACAAAGCAGTTTTAAACACAAAGAAAATGCTATAAACTATGAAAATGGAATCCTGTTTAGGTGCTTCCTTTCGAGTTGGATTTGATTGGAAAAATGAAATTGTTTCACTTCTTTCTATGTGCAAAGTTTGAATTAAAATACAGGAAAGTGACTTATATGAAATGCTTTAGTTGGTGTTTGTTGGCTCAATATCCCAGCCTTCTTGTGAGATCTTTGAAATGAATATTCCAGTTGAACTTAGCAGCACTGCTTTTAAGATCCTTTCTCTTTGGGAATGATGTGGATCTTTGTATGTTCTGGCTTACACGTTTTTCAAAGACAGTTACACCCTCTCTTTAGTGGGATAGTGCCACAGTTGCCTCACAGCCATTGCCAGCCTCTCTTGGTTTTGGATTTTACTCTCTGGTCACTGTGACTCAGTGTAAACGATGGTCCTGGTGAGAAATTTGGTGGTTGGTCCTCAGTGAGACACAGCTTGTGAGTAAAGTGCAACTACACTCGGTATTTGGAGTTGGTGGTAAAGATGGTTCTGATATCTGACGTGTAATCTGTAGGATGTTAATGATAACAGCTTCACAAAAGTGTGTTTTGATTAAATTACAATTTAACAAGGTGCTTTCAATAGCAGCTGGTTCCAGCTGTGTGTAGGAGTGATTCTCTGGGAGCATCCTGGGCTGCAACTCCGCATGAGGTTACACTAAGTGCTTTCTGGGTTTGCTAATTGCAGATTAAAGGGTTCAAGGGGCAAATGTGGGTTTCCGCAGGACACAGCTGGTGTTTGCCAGTGGCTCCCAGTGCCTGGGCATTGTCCCCTCCTGTTGATTTATGGGGATCCCTCCCATGTCAGTCCCCAAGCTTCCTACCCTGTTCTGAGACACTGAGCATCACAGCTCACCTGTGTGCCATCCGTCTCCCTTCTCTGTGCCCAGTGCTGTGAGTTTCTCCTCTCCTTGTCCCAAAGGAGATAAGAAACTGTCACCACCCCAGCGCTGTGCCAGTGACACACACACACCTGCCCAGCCTGTACCTGCCAGCTGGTGCACTGCTCCCCCATGCTCTGCAGGGCCAAAGAGAAACAACTCCCTGCCGTGCCACTGCCCAGGTGCCATGCTGGGATCTGCTCTGCACCCCCTTGGTCCCTGACCCTGCCAGTGCTGCTGGCATGGGCACTCCTGCTCCCGTCCTCACTGTGCCCACACTGTGCCCACACCACAGGGCTTGCTTCCAGACTTTCCTGCCTTTGTTTACTTCTCTTCCTCTGTAACTTGGTTTTTCCAATGGAGCTGTTTTCACGTTCAGTTCTCTACTCCAGCCTCTCCCCACCTGTTAGGATGAGGCTGTTGGCATCTTGTTTTGTTAATTAATGTCCTTGTCACTGGGTGGGGAGGAGGGGACCAGGAGAGCTGTAGCAAGTCTTGTACGAAATGTGGCCATTTTACCTTCTAGCCAAGGATTTACCTTCATGGCTCATGGAAGTTTGCTCTGTCTTACTCATACTCAAAGCAATTCATTGTTTGATTTTATATTAAAAAAAAAAGTCTTAGATATTTGTGTCCACTGCAGATTTATTTTAAATGGAATATGTGAGTACCATGAATTATGGTATTTTTAAATAATCTATTGCCTATTTTGGAGGGAGGGGGAAGATGACAAATATTTAGTCTTAGATTTGCACTGCTGGATTTTTTAAGTGTAACCTTGACTGGTTATCCTGGTGTTTTATTCTGTAAGATTAGTCATATGAATTAAAGTTTGATAATTAAGTATTTCTGTGTTTGAGTGTTTCAATATTCTGTATGTATTGAGTTCCTTCCTCCTGAATGAACAGCTGTGAGCAGAGGGTTTGCGGTGAGTTTTTCTGCAGGAAGATGGACACAGGCAGGAATTCAGGGGCTGCAGTACCTGCTGTCACACTGGAGCCATGGGTGCCAGTCTCCTGGAGTGGGGGTTTGCGTATGCCCTGTGCCACACACACACACACACACGGGCTGTGTGTTACAGAGGGGTCCCTCTTCCCCTCCCTGCCCCAAGACACGCTGTAATTCCCTTTACCCCAAAGCTGCCCCGGTGCTGCTGGACCTGCCCAGCCCGGGCTGAGGGTCACAGCCCCAGAGCCCCTGTGCTGGGCTTTCAGCAGCCTCCTGCTTTAGGCATCTCCTCTCCCCGCCCAAAGACCCCGGCTCTGGGGCAGTTCAGGATGGGATGGCAGAAATAACTCCCCCGCTCTCCTCTGTCGCTCTCCCAGGCTGTGCCGGGGCCGCCTTCCCCCTCGGGTCGGTGTCCGGGGGGACCGGGGGGGAATGGGGGGACAAGGGATAATTGGGGGAACGGAGGGACCGGGGGGGACCGGGGGGACAAGGGG
>JAWWEE010000030.1:15704621-15738607 GCA_035221455.1 Xenops minutus | reverse complement strand
CCGCAGTCCCTGCCCGGCCCCCCCTGCTGCCCGCGGCGCTCCCGGAGCCGGATCCGGGACCTGCGGCCGGGGCGGCTCCGGCGGGCAGGGCGGAGTGACAGAGTGACAGTGTGAGTGACAGAGAGAGTGACAGAGAGAGTGACAGAGAGAGTGACAGAGAGAATGACAGAGAGAGTGACAGTGTGGTTCTGGTGTCGTCGTGGCTCGGGGTGACAGTGTGGCTCCAGGTGACAGTGTGGCTCCGGGTGTCACCGTGGCTCCGGGTGACAGTGTGGCTCGGGGTGTCACCGTGGCTCCAGGTGACAGTGTGGCTCCGGGTGACAGTGTGGCTCCAGGTGACAGTGTGGCTCGGGGTGTCACCGTGGCTCCAGGTGACAGTGTGGCTCCGGGTGACAGCGTGGCTCCAGGTGACAGTGTGGCTCGGGGTGTCACCGTGGCTCCGGGTGACAGTGTGGCTCCGGGTGACAGTGTGGCTCCGGGTGACAGTGTGGCTCCAGGTGACAGTGTGGCTCCGGGTGACAGCGTGGCTCCAGGTGACAGCAGCAGAGCTGCTGCAGGGGAAGCTGTGGGTGCTGGCACCGTGTCCCTGCCCGAGCCTGGTGCCCGGCTCTGCCCTGGGCAGCAAATGTCCCCGAGCCAGGGCTGCAGCCGCAGGGACATCCCTGCAGGCTCCGGGGGACTGGGGGGAGCCTTGGGAAAGCACCCCGGGAACATCCCTTGGGAACGGCGGCCACGCTTGGGGAGCAGAGCGAGGCTGGCAGCTCCCAGTGCTCCCAGTGCTCCCAGGCACCCAGTGCTCCCAGGCACCCAGTGCTCCCAGTTCTGCCCACAGCGGTGTGTAGGGAGTAGGCTGCACAGCCAGCCCCTTGCCCGAGTGCCCTGCCACCCAAACACAGCATTTTGCATAAGAGATGGAAGAAAACACAGGGCATGAGGGAAGGGAGCCGGGAACCCTGGCAGCACTGAGGGCTGGGGGGCTCAGCAGTCTCGGTTTCCCCCGGGCAGGTGACACCACGAGAGCCCTGTCATATCCGCTGGCCTGGCTTGTCCCAAGTCGGCAGCAAGCCCTGTGTGGGCTCAGGGGCTGGAGGAGTGGCAGCCAGGAGCAGTCCCCTTCCCTGCCTGCCCTGCTGCTCCTCCAGCCAAAGCCAGAGCTGGAAAACTTGTTCTGACCTCACCTGAAAATTAAGCACAAAAAAAGACAAATAAAAGAACTGGGCTGGAGACAGAGAGGTTGGTGTGAGGTGCATTGAGAGGGAGCTGGTATGTGCTTCAGGCAACCTGGCTCCTGCTGTGGCTGCTGACTGTTCTGTTGCAGATGGAGGGATCTCCTGACCCCACCATGCCCTGGCTGGTCTGGTCCCATCGGGTTCTGCTCTGCACATGGGCACGTGTTCATGCATGGGCACTGGCTGGGCACAGGCTGTTGATCTGTCCCTGCTCCACAGCCTGACCAGGTCCTCAGGATGGGTTCTGCCAGCTCAGGCTCCCAGAGCAGTGAGATGGTTGCAGGGGCAGCAGGTCCAAGAGGTGTCCTTGGGCTTCCCATGCTCCATCTGCAGCCGGCCGGGAGCTCAGGGGCTGCTGCTGATCCCTGGCGTCAGGGACTGCCGGAGCCATGTGGGTCCCATGCTGTTTGCTGATCCCTGTTTGCCAACGGGGTGAGGCTGGTGTGTGTGCCACTGGATGAGCTGGCGCTTGCTGGGCAGACGCCATACGTGGAAGCAGCTGGTCCTTTTCCCAGGTGAATTTGCAATTACTTCCTCAATGTCAGGTAGCTGAAACTTGCAGCTCTGAAGACCTGGCCAAGCAATCATCCTGTGTCTGGCATGAAAAGTCACCCAACTCGTTTGTTTCTGGAAGAAGCCGATGGTGTGGCTGCTCTTGTCACCTTTAGAAAGGCACACGAGGTTGTGGCTGGGAACAGCTGTGCTGGAGCTCATCCCACCAGTGGCAAAGCTGGCTCCAGGGAGAGGAGGAGGAAGGTTGCTTGGCCCAGGACTGCTCTGGTGGGACATGAGCAAGGCTGCAGAAGCCAGGGACTGTGGGTGCTGATGGTGCCAGTCACCATGAGTGCAGCTGCCCCAGTGCTGGGGCCACTGGCCAGGGATTTATGGCACACAGCATCTCCAAGCAGCCAGCAACAGACGTGTACCTGTGATGTCCTTTACAGGTGGAGCTGGAGGAATGAGCAGATTTAATACGCTGGTGCAAGGAAATAAATTATTTCCCTCTCCATCTCATGTCACTGGGGAGCAGAAGGACTGTGGGGTTCTGGGTGCAGGGGCTGAGCTGCACAGAGGACCCAGGCTGGGGGTTCATCCCCAAGTCTGGCCAAGCTCTCAAGGATGGTGTGTCTGTCCTAGTGCCTCAAAGGCAGTGCCGTGACTGTCCCAGAAACGCTGCTGTTTGTCTCCACGCTGGATGGGAACCTCCATGCCGTCAGCAAGAGCACAGGGGACATCAAGTGGACACTGAAGGATGGTGAGTAGCAACCGGAGCAGGGGTTTGCTCACAGCCTGGCTCGCAGAGCTTGTCTCTATCCAGGGTTTGGGGATGCTGCCCCAGCCTGGCTCTTGCTGGATGGGCTCTGGGCTGGCAGTGCCTCCGTCACCAGGGGACACTCCAGCCCCAGGCACGGCTGACCATGGGTGAGCATCTGGCATTGGTGTCTATTCTGGGTCTGAAACGCAAACAGACTGTGTGGCTGGGCTCGGTGACAGTGCCACGCTGGGTGACAGTGCCATGCAGTGTAAGCTGTGCCATTCTGGTAAACAGTGGTGCCACGCAGTCCTGCTCACGGGAGCGCTGCTGACGTTGCCTCTCACTCTCTGTTTCAGATCCCATCCTGCAGGTGCCGGTGTACGTGGCAGAGTGAGTGTCATCCTCATGGGTGGGTGGGCAGAGCGGGAGCCCTCTGGGGTGCACAGCCTCCCCAGTAACTGCTGGAGTGACAGCAGGAAAGGGGAACCACAGAGAAATGAACCGCCTAGCCTGTGCCGTAGCATCCCCTTTCCCTGACCCTGGTGCTGGCACTTGGTGCCCAGCATGAGGAGTTGCTGCTCCCTTGCTGCCAAGCTTGCAGCCCTTCTACAGCCAGCCAATTTGCTCTCAGCTCCACCACACACAACAGCATGGAGAAGAGTTAAGGGAAATCCCCTCGAAAGCACAGGGGCATCAGGAGAGCTTCCCAGGGTGGGCAGGGCACCCCACAGCCTGGCTGGTGGGTACAGGGTGGCTGTGGGGAGTCCTGGGAGCAGGAGTTACCTCCTGCCACATCCAGTGCTGCAGTGTCCAGGAAAGGTCAAACCCCACAGTGACTCACCCTGCAACAAACTGCTGAAGGGGATTCTGCAGTGCAACTCCTCTCTGGTCCTTGGATGTGCCCAGGGCAGGGTGCAGCTCACGTTTCATCCTCTTCTCTTTCTTCCCAGACCAGCATTCCTTCCAGATCCCAATGATGGCAGCCTGTATATCCTGGGAGGAAAGAACAAAGAAGGCTTGATGGTTAGTGGGGCTGTGGGCATCCCATTTCCCCCCAGTGTACACTGGACTGGGGGAAGTGACTCTGGCCCTGCATCCACTTTGCTGTCTGTGTTGCAGAAGCTGCCATTCACCATCCCAGAGCTGGTCCAGTCCTCACCGTGCCGCAGCTCAGATGGTGTCCTCTACACTGGTACAGAGGCCCCCAGAGTGGGCAAGGGAGAGGGGGCCGAGCAGGGGCTCCTGGGAATCCTGGAGGGCATCAGGGAGGAGCCCAGCAGGTGCTCTTGGGGATGGGCAGGGCTGCGGGGACTCAGAGAAAAGGTGTTTTCCTTCTCAGGGAAGAAGCAGGACAGCTGGTTCATTGTGGACCCCAAGTCAGGGGAGAAGCAGACCACACTCTCGACAGAGGCCTGGGATGGTCTGTGCCCATCCAGCCCCTTGCTCTACATCGGCCGGACCCGTAAGGCAGCCCCACACCCTGATTGCCTGCCTGATCCCAGGAATGGGGTGCTGGAGGTGACCTTGTGCTCTGCTCCTGTCCCCAGAGTACGTCATCACCATGTACGACACCAAGTCGCGAGAGCTGCGCTGGAACGCCACCTTCTCTGAATACTCAGCCCCACTCTGTGAGGAATCCTACCAGTACAGTGAGTGGCCGTGGGATCTGTGGGAGCCATGGAAGCCACAGGAAGCAGCTCCCTGGTGCCCCATTCGCAGCAGGACTGTGGCTGTGCAGCGGCCCTGGACTGATGCTGTCAGGGCCAGCAGGTCTTAGCTGTGCTGATTGCTGGGGAGAATGGGCAGCACCCCATGGCCAGTGGCAGGACTAAAGGTGACCAGAGGGCACATGGCCCCATTGCTGCATCTCCTGTCCCTCTTGCTCTCCCTAGAAATGGCACACCTGGCCTCAAGTGGGGACGGTCTGGTGGTGACGCTGGACAAGGAGAGCGGGGAGGTCCTGTGGGCGCAGAACTACGGCTCACCCGTGGTTGGCATCTATGTGTGGCACCAGGACAGCCTGCACCGCATCCCCCACCTCAACCTGGCCATGGAGACCCTGCGCTACCTGACCTTCCAGTCGCAGGACATCCATGTCCTCAAGTGGAGCTACCAGACCGTCAAGGACTTTGCCACCACCAAGACCCAGCTGCTGTACGTGGCTCTTGTGCGGTGGCAGCCGGGGGCACTCACATCCCCAGTGCTCGGCTGTCCTGATCTGTGATGGATGGAAGGTGATGCTTGTCCCTGCCCTGCAGGCCAGCGCTCTATGTGGGGAAGCACGCGACCAGCTTCTACGCCCTGACCTCGCTGGTGCACAGCAGTGTGGCACTGGTGGTGAGTGTCCTTGCTCAGGGAGAGCCGCGGCGGGCACCCGTCCCAGCAGCGGTGCCCCATGAGCTGCCACCCCCAGCCCCAGGGCATCACACTGGCGAGAATCGATGGCCCCACCACAGACGACGTGACCGTGAGAGAGTCGGGGGAGTGCGAGATCACGCCCAGCACCGACGTCAAGTACCCACAGGGCAGCATCACGGCACTCCACAACCAGTGGCTCCTCATAGGTGTGGACTCATGGTGGGCATGGGTTTCCCCATATCCAGGCTCCAGCAGGGTGCCTGGTCGGGGGGCAACCGAAGCCGCTGGTGTACTTTGGGGGTACAGCCCGACCTGCTCTGCCCAGTAGGGTAAATGGGACCGAGGCTGAGTCACCTCAGAGGCTGTGGTGACTTTGGCCTGGGAGTTGTTTCAGCCCACCCTTGTCCCCTCCCCAAGAAAAGTCACTGGGCATCCCCAGCCAGGGGTGGGCAGGGAGCCTTTGAAGTAAGGCTCCCAGTTACCCATGCTTGGGGCTCTTATCAGAAGTGACCACCTTTCTCCAAGAGGGCCGGGGCTGTTGTTGTTTCCACAGCACTGTGGAGTGAGGGACAAGTGCTGTGACCAGAAGCAAACTGATGGGTGTCTCTTCCTCTCCCACCCCAGGGCACCATGAGCTGCCTCCCGTGGTCCACACCACAATGCTGCGAGCTTTCCCACAGAACCTGAGGAAGACCACAGAAACCATCATCCCCCGGGCTCCTCCTGCCAGGACTGTGTTTGATGATGTGAGCAGCAAAGGGTGCTGGGTCACAGAAGGGTCACGCATTGCTTGGGGTGGGCGGTAGGTCCCCAGCGTGGGGTAGGACAGGGAGGGAGTCCCAAACCTGAGTGCCCCGCGGTCTGTCCCTCTGGTGTCACCCAGCCACAGGTGTGTGTTGCAGTTCCTGTCCCCAAGCATCCCCGAGGAGCCGGCTGTCCGCAGTGAGGGGCAGCTCGAGCTGGACCCTGCGCCAGGGGAGCAGGTGGAGGTGTATCCTGAGGGCACCTGGGACCTGGTGATGGCTGGTGTTGGCACAGCTCTGCTGGGTGGAGGAGTCCTGCTCCTCTTGCTCGTGGTGAGTGGTGGTGGTGGAGGGTGAGGGACAGCGGATCCCTGCCAGTGCCCCAGCTGCACTCTGGGCTCGGAGCTGAGGGTCCCATGGTTTGTGTTCCAGAAACTGCAGCGGCAGCACATGGCACAGCAGCAACAGCTGGAGGAGCAGATCCATCTCCTGCAGCAGCAGCAGGAGATGCTGCTCCCAGGCCGGGTATCTGGGGACGATGTCCCTGTGGAGCCTGGGAAGCCAGGGCTGAGCCAGGGAAGCACATTAGAGCTCTCACAGAGCTTGGGCCCCTTGGACCACCTGAAGGACTCGGCTAATGGGATGGTCAGTCCAGATCCAGCTGCAGGTGGGTGCAGAAGGGCAGGCTTCAGGGACTGTCTGTCCAAAGATGCTATCACCCAAAACAGGAGCAGGGATGCCCACAGAGAGGGCTGCAGCCCAGCTGGGATGGGAGGGAGTGCCAGACCTGCTGCTGGATAGGTGTGAGATATGTAAGAGTAGGGCCCAAGAAATGGCCAGATGGATAAAGAACTAGTTGTCCTCCATACAGAACTAATGCTTGGAGGCTAAAGGATGGCTGTTTTCTCTTCCTCTGCAGATGCAGAACCAGACCTGGTTGTAGTTGGTAAAATTTCTTTTAACCCCAAGGAAGTGCTAGGCCACGGAGCTGGAGGAACCTTTGTCTTCAGGTGGGTGATACCAGGTGCCTGTTCCCATTCCATTCCCGTTCTCCCTGGGAGCCACAGTGACAGTATCAAGGTGGCTGTTGCCCAGGGTGGTGGCTGCTGGTTCAGGGACTTTTAAGAACAAGCCGCTGTCTTCCCTTTCTTCTGGTCTTCATCACACCTGTCCCAGAGCTGGGCTTGTGGCCCTTAGTAACCAGGCACTGGGCAGGTCCCTCTCACACCTCTTCCTTGCCTGCCTGCACCTGATCTGGCTCCTTGCAGTTCCCAGGCTCTGACTGAACCCCTTTCCCAGCACTGAACACAGCAAAAAGTGAGGGATGTAATTTTCCTACAGAATTGATACTCTGACCCCTGGTTCCCAGCTCATGCTGGGAGAGATCTCTGCCTATCTGTGGTGTGACAGGGCTTTGGGAGTCCCAGCAGGGTGACCCGTGCTGAGGACCCTGTGGGTCAGCCAGACTGTGGCTGGGCCATGGGGCAGCAGCACTGAGCTCTGCTCCGGCTGGGGGGCTGGTGGGCAGGCTGAGCACTCTGTGCACAGGGGGCAGTTCGAGGGACGGAATGTGGCCGTGAAGCGGCTCCTGCCCGAGTGTGTCCATCTGCTCGACCGGGAGGTCCAGCTGCTCCGGGAGTCAGACGAGCACCCTCACGTTGTCCGCTACTTCTGCACCGAGAAGGACAAGCAGTTCCACTACATCGCCATCGAGCTCTGCTCTGCCACGCTGCAGGAGGTGAGCCCAGCCCCACGCCTGCCCTGGGCACGGGGCTGCTGCTGGGGGTCCACGGGAAGCCCTGGAAACAAAAGCCTTGGGCACAAACAGCCTCCCTAGGGGCTAGTCTCCCTCCCTCTCTGTCAGCCTGGGAAGGGGTGTCTCTCCCGGCCAGCCTTGCTTTTGCCCAGTAAATCAGGCTCAGTTCCTCTCTCTGTCTCCCTCTGTGTGGTTCCAGTATGTGGAGAGCCCCAGCTTCAACCGCTGCGGGCTGGATCCAGTGTCCCTGCTGCGTCAGACCATGTCTGGGCTGGCCCACCTCCACTCCCTCAGCATTGGTAAGGGCCAGCAGGGCCTTCTCCGTCTTGTCCTCAGCCGAGGCTGCAGGATTTGGGCAGGGGCTCTTGGGGTCAGCAGTGTGCAGGGCAGTGGCAGAGCCCTGCTTGCTCCAGCCCTGCCAGGTGACACCACGCACTCTTTCTTCCAGTCCACCGTGACCTGAAGCCCTGTAACATCCTCATCTCTGCCCCAAATCGCCATGGGCAGATCCGTGCTGTCATCTCAGACTTCGGCCTCTGCAAGAAGCTCCAGGGGGGACGACAGAGCTTTAGTCTCCACTCCGGTATCCCTGGCACCGAGGGCTGGATCGCGCCCGAGGTGCTGCAGGAGGCCCCGAAGGAGAACCCTGTCAGTGAGCCATGGCTGCCCCTGCCCCGGGTGTTCTTTGGGCCCATTGTGGCAGTGTCCCCACGTTGGGAGTGGCCTTGGGGCACACTGCTGGGGTGCACAATTAAGACGAGCTCTGTGAGCCTGAGCCAGCCCAGACACAGGCACCATGCTGCTTGCCAGGCTGCCCCAGTCAGTGGCTGCCTCCATGACCCTGCCCTCAGGGGACAGTGCCCAGCTGTCTTCACAGGGCATCTCGTTGGGCTCCAGTCCTCAGAAATTCGGAGTGGGAAGGTTGGAGAGGCCATAATAGGTTGCTACCAAGGTCAAGCTTCTGCTCCTCTGTTCAGTTCAGCACTGGGAATCCCATACCTGCTGGAAGCAGCTGCTGTTCTGGTCCCTGGTGGGGCATAGGCTGGGGCTGGCAGCTTCCCATAACCTTGGGCTGGGGTCCGTTTGCCCAACAGTCCTGGTGTGTCTGTCAGGCTGTGGAGTCCTGAATTCTGGCTGTGCCTCTGGAAGCCCCTTCCCTGACAGGGACCTGGGATGATGGGACTCCCATATGATGCATTTTCCAGCAGCTCAGCAGCCAACCACCAGTTGTCCACAGAAAAGGATGAAAAAGTGGGAGGTGAAGGCTTTCCTTACCCTTTGCCTGAAGGTCCCATCTCCTGCCGTGTTTTGCAGACCAGCGCCGTGGACATTTTCTCAGCTGGCTGTATCTTCTACTACGTGGTGTCGGGGGGGCAGCACCCCTTTGGGGACAGCCTGCGGCGCCAGGCCAACATCCTGGCAGGCTCCTACCAGCTCAGCTGCTTGCAAGAGGAGGCTCATGGTGAGACCCTTCCCTGGTGGCACAGTCCTACAGGGAAGCTCCGGGCCAAGGGGCAGCTCCTGGTCCTGGCAGGGCGTTGACTTCTCTGTTGTTTCAACTCCAGACAAGCTTGTGGCGAGGGAGCTGATTGTGGCAATGATCAGCCCTGAACCCCAGCACCGGCCCTCGGCCCCCGTGGTCCTTGTGCATCCCTTTTTTTGGAGTCAGGAGAAGCAGCTGCAGTTCTTCCAGGTGCGCCTGTGCTGTCCCACTGGCAGCAACCATAGGTGTGCTCTGAAAAACATGCTGGAAACAGCAGCGTTCAGGTCAATGTGCTCATTCTGAGCTACTTTTGAAAGGTGTGGGGGGGTTGCTGGGTCTCTGTGCCCCATCATGCAGGGTGAGGCAGTGCCATACCCACCCCATCCCGGCTCTTGGGCACACAGGACGTCAGTGACCGCGTGGAGAAGGAGCCAGCTGAGGGTCCCATAGTGTCAGCCCTGGAATCAGGGGCACGGACAGTGGTGAGGACCAACTGGAGGATGCACATCTCCCTCCCTCTTCAGATGGGTGAGTACAGGGAGGTCAGGCTTGCCCCTGGGTCTGTTGGAGCAGGCAGAGACTGGTAGTAGACAGGTAGTAGATTGCCTTTACCTCCCAGGAGGTGCCTGCTTGTGCTCAGGAGCTAACAACCAGGTCAGATAAGGGTGCCATCCCTTCTTTGGGAGGGCAGAGCAGGGCCAAGCCCGGGTTTGCTACATCTGGGGGTGGTGCTGGCACTGCCCCTTGCCCCAGCTGTGTGGCACGTTGCTCAGCGTCTCTTCTGCTCTCCCCAGACCTGAGGAAGTTCCGCACCTACAAGGGGGGTTCCGTGCGTGACCTGCTGCGGGCCATGAGGAACAAGGTACAGCCTCCCAGCTGCCCCAGCCCCTACTGCTCCCACTGTCCCTGTCCTCTCTGACCTCACCCTCTCCCCTGCAGAAGCACCACTACCACGAGCTGCCAGCCGACGTCCAGGCAGCCCTGGGCTCAGTCCCCGAGGGCTTCGTGCAGTACTTCACCTCCCGCTTCCCTCGGCTGCTGCTGCACACACACAGGGCCATGCGGGTCTGCGCCCACGAGCGCATCTTCCACTCCTACTACTGCCAGGGGCTGAGGGGCGATGGCGCGTGAGGGGGACACGCTGGGATGGCACCATGGTGTGAGGCTGCTGTGGCCACTCCTCCCCACCCATTCCCACAGCCTGCTGGGCACCCATCTGGCCCCAGGGAGGGGGAGAAGGACTCCAAGAGTCCCCAAGGTGTGGAAGAGGTGGGCGCAGGGCAGCACTGTGCTCTTGCCTAGGTACCCACCTTTGCAAACACTTACAGTCAGACTCAGGGGCCTGAAGGTACTTGGGTCAGAGAACAAAGACATCTCTGGGGTGGACACAGTGCTTGGAGAAGAGGAAAATACATGTTGTGTTTTCCCAAGGGCAGCAACATCGATGCTCCTGCACAGTGATGCCCTCAGGCTGGCACGGGATCCTGGTGGGATGGTCACCATGGATCAGTGAGCTTTGTCCAGAGCATTCTCCTATGCCACATGCTGGGCAACACAGCTGTTTAAGCTGTGACCAGGACTAGTACCCCAGTCTTGACACTGGAGCTGAGCCCTCAGCCCCACGGTGGGCTGCACTCAGCCGGGCAGTGCTGAGCAGCCACACCAGCCTGGGACCTGCCTGTCTTATCCAGGCTGCAGGGCACAGCCCTGTGGCACTTAGGGGCCTCAAGCACAGCCTCCTGAATGAAAGTTTGAGTCTCAGCTGGACTGAGAACAAGGTTGTCTCTCTTTGAGTCCCCAGCAGCCTGTACCTCTGCCAGGCCTGAGCCCCTGAGCAGGTCACACAGCAGTTCAGGAGCAGTTGTCTGCACACAAAGCAGGGAACTTGCTCTTCCCCCAGGGATCCCTTCCCTCAAACACAAGGCTGTGCCTGAAGTTCCCCCAGCCTCTTCTACTGCCCAGGGTCAGAGTCCCACAGGTGCTCTGGTTCATGGCTTCCCCATGGCCATGTGTTCCCTACCAGCCAGCCTCCACTACTGCCTGGGCACACAGGCAGATGGAGCCCCATGGCAAAGTTCCTGTGTAGAACAGAAATAATTTTGTACAGTCTGATTCCTGTGGGTGCGGGGGTGTGGGATTTTGTTACACACATAACAGGGTTTGTACCTGGTTTCTTTTCAGAATATATTTATACAAAATGCTATAAAAATAAAACCTAAAAAGCTTGTCCTGCTTAAAATTATAATGGCCCAAGAGCACCTCTAGGTGCTGGCAAGAAGCAGAGGTGGGGGAGAATAGCTAAAGGTCACTGTGCTCCTGCAAGAGTCTGCTGCAGGAGATAAATTATGACTACACAATCAGCAGAAGTTAATAACCATGTAGTTAATAGAGCCAAGCACCTGGGAAAGGTTCCCCAACAATGGAGAAGTAACTCACCCACCTTTTTCTGCTCCCAAGAGCATCTCCCAAAACAACTTATTCCCCTCCCCATCACCCTCTACCAGTTTCTCTGTTGCTCCTTTTTAAGTGGAGCAGAGCTAGAGGCAAGCCCAACCCAGAGCTGTCAGTAAGGGTAAGAAGATGGCTCTCAGTCACAGGGAAAGTCAGAGGTGCTGCTCCTTCCCTCAGCAAACCAAAGGGAACTGAGAAGCTGGATGCTGCAGCAAACAATCTTTAATCAAGTTAGCAATATACAAAAGTTGAGGTTTCATGTAGTTTCAGTATTAAAAGGCTAATTGCTTAGTCTCACCCTGCACTTGTTCAATACCTTACCTGAGCTTCTACAAGAGGAGACGAAGCCCAAAACATGGGTGCAGCCATGTACAGACACCTCATGACAGCTTTGCTCTCCCTATGCTCTGCTCTCTCAAGAGCAGACCCAGGTGCCTCAAACAAGAGGGCTGGTTTGGAGTCAGGCTTTTGGATTTGGAAACTTAGAAAAACAGACTAGGCAGGGAATTAAAAAAAAGACTCCATTAGGAGAGGGGATCAAGAAACCTTTGGGCACCAGTCAGAGTAAACAACACTGTTCCCACAGCAACAGGGACTTCCTTGTGGCAACGAGCCCATATCCAAGAGTGATAGCCCAGTGAGAGGAGGGAACCTCCCAGACCTCTCCGTCCACAGCTGGGCAGTTTGGCACAGATGCTGAGTCCAGCAAGAACAAGGTCTAAGCAGAGGGTTTCATACGGCCCGAGCCAGACTTGTTGCTGATGAGCTTCTCCACCATGGTGCGGGCATAGCGGAGCCTGCTGGCCAGCTCCTTGCAGCAGCCGTGCTCCTCGATGAGGCTCAGCTTGTACGTGCGGAAGTCCCGTTTCTCATCTATGTATGTGACAGCAGCCATGAGAGGGCACAGGATAACCTTGGTGTGGTCCTAGGGGGAGAGAACACACAGTCACCCTGAGCACTCTACTCCTTGGGGACAGCATTTCCTCTGGATGTGCCACCCCGGCCACACCCAGAGCGTGGTGACAAGACCCCACCACAGAATTCCTGCAGAGTGCAGCAAGGGGGCCCAGCCAGCTCAGCACTGCTGCACCTGACTGCAGCAGCCTCCCTGCTGCTTAAGAGCTCATGAGCAGGGAGAGTCTGGGGGGCTCAGGTACCAGCACGGGCAGTGAGGAGCCACCCAGTGCTCACTTCCCTGGGCAAAGCCCTGGCTCAGGTTACCCCTTTCTGCCACCTTCCCAGCAGCACCACATGCAGCCAGTCAATCCCTCAGCCACTGGAGCCGCAGCCCTGGGAAGGGCTCACCTGGAAGAAGTTGATCTGCACGGTGCCATTGCTGAGGTGCAGGACGATGGCACTGCGGGTCCGGAACCAGGTGCAGAGGTAGGGCAGGCGGGCCAGCTCGTCCCCTTCCCGCGGCGTGATGTTCGCTCCCGCCTTCAGCAGGTGCTCACTCATGTAGTTCCGGAAGTACTTCAGTAGTGTTATCTGCAGAAGGGACGTGCTGTGAGGGGCTGAGGGTTACTGCCATCACAGCCCCAGAGCCTCCTTACATCCTTCAAAACTTCAGGTGCCATTGCGTGAACTTGTGCAAATCCTCAAAGTTAACTCAGTTTGTGACACTTCAGCGAGCACTTTTTTCCTGTGAAACTGCTCATGAATGAGCCTCAGACAGTGGAGATAAACAGCTGCTAATGTCTGTCCCTGGGGTCACGTGTCACAAGCCAGAGGAAGCCTGAAGAGTGCCAGTGACCTCCAGTTACAGATGCTTCCCCCTGGAATCCACCCTTCCACAAAAGCCCAAGGCTAGCAGGAATCTTATCACCCCCCAGCCAGGGCTGCTGTCCCCAGGACTGACCTTCTTGTTCAAGGCAGAAGGGTAGGACCTCACAGTGAAGTATGACTCGGTGCTATTCTGCTCAATGTACTGCAGGTTGTCCCCATCGTTGTACATGATGAGGCGAGTGGAGTCGTTGAAGAGAACCCCAACACTGTTGTCACACAGCTGGTAACCTGCCCAAAAGTGACACCGTGAGGTCTTCAAACTCAGGGGACCACCAGCCATGGGAAATAAAAAGGCAGCTGGCTGTATCCCCCATGGATTCCCTAACAGCCATCCCACCAAGTCCCTGCCAAGTCTTACAGGGAGGTCTAGGTGGCACTTTTCCACCTCTGGATTTGTCATCTCCCTTACTGCATCACCTGCTGCAGAATCAGCCTCGGCTGCCACTGTGGGTCCCTGTGCAGGCTGGGGAGAGCCTGGCCACCTCATGCACAGGTAACCACTGTCTGCCTTAAAGTGGCCAGGGCTGATGTTCAGTGAACACTGCTCTGGATTCCCTGGGTATTCAGTAACTTCCCTGGCAGTAGTCTCAGACACACCATGGGAACATGGTGATTTAAAGACCCAAATCCAGGCTTCCCCCAGCTCCTTCAGAAACCAGGAAAGCCTGAAGCATTGTCCCCAAAGTATTTACCTAGTCCATATTTATCAGAGTAGTCCACCCATTTGCTAACCCAGAAGATGGGAATGCAGGCTGGGTCCTCTGCTTCTTCTGCAAGAGGAAAGGAGTTTGTTAGGAGACATTTCCCACCCGCTGAGCACGCCACAAAGCCTGTGGGCTGCTCCCCAGGCTCACCTTGTCTCACCGCCACTCTCTCAGAGGGCTTAGCTGCATTGACTGCTGTCAGCTGCTGCAACATATCGGTCAGATGGCAGCTGATAGCATCTCCCAGCTCCCGCAGCCCTGCCGCTTCCTCCTTGTCTGGCAAGTTCTCCAGTGCAGGGCTGTCTAGTCCTGGGCCAGAAGAAATAAAGAGTGTGAGGACATGACCAGGGAGAGGTTTCCAAAGGCATCAGACTTACACCCTACCCCAAGCATAGGCAACACCTTACACATAGAATGGGTCAGGTTGGAAAGTACCACAGTGGGGCATCTGGTCCCACATTCCTGTTCAAGCAGGATCATCCCAAAGCACATGAAACAGGATTGTGTCCACATGGTTCTGGAATATCTCCAGCAAGGGAGACTCCACACCCTCTCTGGGCAATCTGTTCCAGTGTGTGTCACCTGCACAGGAAAGAAGTTCTTCCTCAAGTTCAGGTGGAACTTCATGTGCACCTTTGTGCCCATTACCAAGAGAGCTACAACTGCCACTGTGCTTCCTCCCCACAGTGGCCCCGGGCAGAGCAAGAAGAGCCCTCTCACCCACAAAATGCTCTGAGTTTCCATAAGAATCAGCTGATGTGAAGGAGCACCACAGTGAAGGTTCTGGATGCTGCTGGAGGCCAGGCAGGCTCTGTCCAGCACTGCAGCCCAGTTGCTCACGGGCACTCACCCTCACCTTTGTTGAGCGCCGTCAGCGGCTTCCGCCCTGCGAGTTCCACCGCGCTGGGAGCGATGGAGAAGCGGGGAGCAATGGTGAGGCAGCTGGTGGGCAGGCGGCTGGGGATGTACCCCGAGGTGAAGAACTCGTCGTTCAGCAGCTCGTCAATGGTTGGGCGTGTGGCAGGGTCAGACCTCAGCATCTTCTGGATGAGGTTCGCAGCCACAGGGTTGATGTGCTGAGGGACAGGTGGAGTTCAGAGGCAGGGGACAGGGGAAAACATGCACTAGAGACAGATGAACTGGATTCACAACCCAGGGAAGTTCCACTTGGAGCACAGCTTCAGTGCTGCATCAGGCAAGCAGGACACAAGCTTGGGGAAGCAGAATTGGGCAGCACAGAGAGCTGTCTCCTAACAGCACCCAAACCCTGAAGTCAACTGACTTGAGCAAGACCAGCTCAGCAGCAGTGGCATGAACTGGGGACCTGGCCCAAACCTCATGGACTTGCTCCTGTACATTCACCCCCAAGTGCCCAGCTCAGATTTTTGCTGGATCAGGGGGCAGGGAGTTGGAGGAACCCTCATGGGTTCACTCCACCACAGACTGAACCACCCCCTCCCAGCAGTAACAGCCACTGCCCTGGTATGTGAGAGCCCACTGAGTGCCAGGCACAAGGGGTGCAGCAGGAGGCTGACAGGGCAGTGCTGTGAGATGAACGGGTCCTCCATGGGATGCACCATACCTTAGGGATGGTATACTCATTCTTCTTGATCCGGATGTAGGTTTCCTTTAGACAAGAAGTCTCAAAGGGCGGTTTCCCCACCAGCAGGGTGTACCTGGGCATTCCCAGACAAAAGGGCATCAGTTTTGCAACAGAGACTCAGATTCTGCATGGAAGTGACCCTCTTCTAGAAACACCCAGGGCTTTTCTGGCAGAAGGAACACACTTGGCATTTGACACTCAGCAGTGCTGACAGCTACTTGTGCTGTGCCTGGCTCCTGCCCCCTGGAAAGGGAAGCTGGGATCTAGCACCCTTGGGGGGAAGTTCCAGTTAGGAAGCATGGGCTTTTGGGAAATGCCCTGAGACGGCCAAGCTGTGTGGCCCATCAGCCCGCAGACACACACACCAGCATGTCAGAGCCCAGGAGAGGTCAGGGGCTGGCTGGCAGCCGGGCTCAGCCAGGAGCTCCAGGGACAGTGATCAGGAGCCCTGGCTCACCGTGAAGCTCAGATGCGCCAAGACCACCGGGACCACAGGGACTGCCCACCCCCACGGCCTTGCAAAGGCATTTTGACTCACATGATGCAGCCAATGGACCAGATGTCCACTTCGAAGCTGTGCCCCTTCTTGCCCAGCACCTCTGGGGCGATGTAGTTGGGGGTGCCACACAGGGTCTTCTTGCGCTCCCCGTCGTACTCGACCCTGGTGGCCAGACCAAAGTCCCCTGGGGGGATGAGGAGGGCGGGCGTGAGCGGAGATGACCTGGGCGGCTGCTCCCAGGGCTGGGCTCCCTGGAACACCCCGTGCCGGGCACTCACCGATCTTCACCTCCATGTCGTCGCTGAGGAACAGGTTGCCCAGCTTGAGGTCGCGGTGGATGACGCGGTGGCTGTGCAGGTACTGGCAGCCCAGGATGGTCTGGCGCAGGTAGTACCGCACCTCGGGCTCGCTCAGCGCCTTCCGCCGCTTGTGCAGCTCCAGCAGCGACTGCGGGGGACAGCGGGGGACAGCGGGTCAGTGCCGGGGCCCGAGGGACAGCGGCCCCCCCCGAGCCCCGGGGCTCACCCTGCGCCGGCACAGCTCCAGCACCACGTAGACGAAGTCGGCGTCCTCGAAGAAGCCCTGGAAGCCGACGACGTGTCGGTGGGACAGGCTGCGGTGGATGGCGATCTCCATGGACATCTTCTCCTTCTGGTGCGGCTTCACCAGCAGCGACTTGGGCACCACCTTCCCCGCGAACACCTCCCGGCTCTCGGCCTCGGCCAGCTCGTAGCACCGCGCGAAGCCGCCCTTGCCGAGGAACCGCCCGCGCACGAAGCTGCGCCGGGTCCGCGGGTCCACGAGCACCTTCGGCACCTCCTTCCCCCCCGGCCCTCCTCCTCCTCCTCCTCCTCCTCCTCCTCCCGCCGCCGCTGCCCGGGCCGGCTCCGCCAGCACCGCCGGCCGCGCCGCCTTCGGGCCCGCCGCGCTCATCGCTGCGGGGGCTGCGGGGGCTCGGGGGGCTCTGCCGGGGCTCGGGGGGCTCTGCCGGGGGCTCTGCCGGGCTCACCCGCTGACGGACGGCTGCTGGGGGCTGCGACACCGGCGGGGCCGGGCACGGGTCGGTGCCGGGGCCGGGTCGGAGGGTCCGGGCACGGGTCGGTGCCGGGGCCGGGTCGGTACCGGAGGGGCCGGAGCGCGCCGGGCTCACCCGCTGTCGGAGGGCTGGCGGGTGCCGGTACCGGTGGGCCCGAGCACGGGTCGGTGGGTCAGTGTCTCTGCCCCCTGTCCGTCCGTCCGTGCGCCCCCCCGCCCGTGTCCGTGTGTCCGTCCGCGCCCCGGGCCGTGCCCGTGTCTGTCCGTGTGTCCCTCCGCGCCCCGGGCCGTGCCCGTGTCTGTCCGTGTGTCCGTCCGCGCCCCGGGCCGTGCCCGTGTCTGTCCGTGTGTCCCTCCGCGCCCCGGGCCGTGTCCGTTACCGCGCGCGGCCGCTCCCCATTGGCCCGCGGATTTAAAATCCACGCGCCGCGCGGTGCACCATGGGAGCGCGGGGCGGGGCCGCACGGCTCCGGACACGCCCCCCGGGGGTGCGCGCGCCGCCCGTGGCCGTTGGTGCGGCGCGCGCCCCCGTCCGGCCGTGAGGGGCCGCCGAGAGCGCGCACGGGGCCCGCGGTGTGCCAGGCCGGGCCGGGCCGGACCGGGCCGCAGTTCGCTCCCGGAGGGGATTCCGTGAGAAGGGGGCCCTGCCCGGGCCGCCCGGCCCCCCCAGGCGGGGCTGTGCGCCGGTCCCTGCTCCACAGACCCCCCTCACCCCCGCTGCCGCTCGGCCCCCTCGGGCCAGCTCTGCACAGCCCTCTGTGGCTCTCCTCGACCTCACTATCGAATTTTCCACTCTCCTCTTCCCGCTCCCCCATGGACACGCTGCTCAGTGACCACCCCGACCCCAGGACACCCCTGCCCCCAGTGCTGCGCCTGGGCCTGGCACCACTTGCCAAGAGGTGACCACGGGATGTTCCCATCCCTTAACCACATCCTGCTGGCTGCTGGCACACAACAGAACACCAATGAAAAATGACCCAAAAGGCACAAAAATCAGCTGCAGCTCCCCAGCCCAGGTGCCTGCTCTCCGCCTCCAGGCACACACAGTCCCACCTGGCTGGAAGCAGGATGAGGGCAGGGACTTCACCTCCTTTCCCCTTCTGTCCCCGTCAGCAGAAGCTGTTCTTTCAGCCCTGGCTAACACAGAACAGAAGGCTGGCCCTGTAGGTCCAGCCAATGCCCCCAGCCGGCCCTGACCCACGGGCACAGCCCATCGGCCGCAGGGTGTCCTGGAGAGCCCAGCACACGGGACCAAGCCATGAGCCCTGCAGATCACCACGGTCTCAGTTCGACTGCCATTCCCCCCCTGAAGTGGGATCATCTCGGGAGATTCTGCTCCCCACAGAGCAGCCACAGCCCCCAGTCACCCGACGACTGCGTGACCTTCATGCACAGCCCGACAGGCCACCTCAGCTTCTCTTGCTGAGCCATCAGCACCCGGCACAGAGCAGGAAGGCGTGTTCCCAGGGACTCTGAACACCCTGAAACACAGGCAGCATGGTCTGCCTGTTGGTTGGAGCAACCCAGAGAAAACCACAGAGGAGCAAAGCAGGATTAATGAAGCAACACAGTGACTTGGGGGTTGAAGTGCTCAGTGTTTGTACAAGATTCCTGAAAAATGGCATTCCCCTCCCTGCAGGACATGCTTCCCCACTCTTGCAGCTCCTCTGGCTACAGGCACAGCCCTCCTGTGAGTCAGGTTTTACAGCGCCATGCAGGACCAAACGCTGCCAGCAGAGCTGGGATTCCCCGGGTTATGGCAGCCCACTGACACTCCATCTTCCCAGAGCTGGCACAGGCGGAGAGGTGAGCCCAGGTAGAGGGACGCTTCAGAGACAGGAGAGAAAGTGGCCAATGTAAGGAATGTTAACAGTGCTGGGTGTTTGGGATCTTCAGTGGCGGCTTGGTTTTAGGCCCTGGCAGAGGCCACCTTAACAGAGACAATAAAAGATGTTTTAATTAATGCAGAAGGGTTGCTCAGCCTGTTAGAAGGAAGAGTAGGCCACAAAACATGTAATTGCAGTGACATATCCCTCCGTGCACTACAGCTCTGCTCTCGGGTGATGGTGGAAATGCATCACTCAGACTTTTCCAGCTGTCATCCCACTCCATCCCAATTCACATACCTCTTCCCACCCCCCTCGCTGCCACTGCAGCCGCTGATCAAGTGATCCCAGTGAAACGCACAATGTGGTGTTGAAACTTTGAGGTGACACCATGGCAACACAGCACAGACACCCCACTCCTGCCAGAGACTGCCAGAGACACTTGAGGGCAAAGCAGTGCTCTGAACACCTGACTTGCAGAGAATCTCACAAGAAGCCCCAAACACGACAGGTCTGGTGATATGGGAGGCCTCTCCAGCCCCTCAGAGGGAGAAAGCAGCTGCTTCACACTATACTTCACTTTTTTAATGCACCAACACTGTGATAGCCAGAATAGCCCATAACAGTCACAGAACACGGGACTATGGTCATGGCCAGGCACAGCAGGAACCTCAGTCTAGTCTCAAGTTTGATTTGAAGAGTCACAATCTTGAGTCACTTGAACAATTGGAGAGGCTTTAATTTATATACAGTAAAAATACAAACCAGTCAGTGGTTTACATGTGATGAACAGCAGCTACTACACACATTAGTACTTGTACAGCTTGTACAGCTATTAAGGTGTATCAGCATTTGTTACACAAACCAGCTGAGGGCTCCAGGGCTGTTCATCGACAACCACACACCTACTACACACCTAATACTTGTCCTGGCCCCAGCTGCTACACTACAACATGCAAGAGCCCCAGTTTAAAATCTAGAGCAGAATAATGCTATGCTTTAATAGAGCACAACCAGAGCAGGCAGACTCATGTACAGCCAGTTGTCTGTACTCAGTCAGGCACAAAAGCATCAGATGCCTACAACTTTCAGAGCTGCTCCCAGCAAGAACTATTCCTCCTCTACTACATGTTCAAAATGCAAAGTTGACTCTTTCCAAGAAATCTGAATCTCATTCCTAAGGTTCATAATGCAGAAAAGCACCAAAGAGCTTTCTGCAAATATAGACACTGGGTCATAAGTGGGGACAGTTGCAGCACTCTCATATCCACCTGGTTTCTGCTTTTAATTACCTACTTTCTGCTGCACTGAATTTTGTGAGTGGCATGGCAAACCACTTTCCAATGGCCTTTGGCTCTTTAAGGTCTGTGATGTTCAGGAAGTAGAACATGCACTGGCCACAAGAACACTAAGCTCAAGGGGTGAGAGCACAGGAGCTAAAAGCTAAGAAATGTCCTGTGAGGCACAGGAAGATAGGTCTTAATGTCAGCTAAAATTCCTAAAGCCAACAGCAGGATGATGAACGATGTCCCTACAGGAGAGAATCCCATGGATAAAAGGAAGAGGCCATCCACCTCAGCACACAGGCCTAAGGAGCAGCAAGTATTTTGCCAAAGGAAAGCCATGGGTCTAATGAACCCTGTAAGTGCCTGGAGCACACCAGTAACAGCTCTGCTAGGGTGGAGACTGCTCCTAGTAAACCTTAACCCCCAAGCTTTGGGCTAGGACAAAACTGACCAGACAAGCTGAGGCTCCAGAGCATGTGTCAGCTCTGCCTCATTCCCCAGCTGCTGCCCTATGGCAGGTGTATCAGCATTCCCAGCTCCAGAACATTCAATGGCACAGTTCAGACAATGTGGAATGGAGTACATCTTATGAGCATACAAAGTTTGAACAGGACATGGCAGCTTTCATGAGGGACTGCTTGACCAGGCCAGTGGTGTTGAGGGACACTCACACAAATGCTCAGCAGAGCGGAAGGCCAGGCCCTGGTCTCACTGGACAACATCCCTCTCCCCACCCCCAGAATGCTCCTGTGTGCCTGAAACATGGGAAATCAGCTACTAGACCTGAGTGAGTGGCAAGAACTTCTGGTAATAGCTCTTGGTAACATCAATCATGAGTTCCTGGGTGCATTCTGGGAGCTCCCCAGAGAAGAGTCCTGGAAGAAGAACAATAGTACTGACATCAGTCATCATGTACCATCTACCCACCACACACAAAAGAAGGGAGCTTTCCAAGTTAAATCTGTTACTTCTCAGTGCAACAACTGTCTACACACTAAGAGGCAACTTTATTATAGCAGTCCCATTTTAAATAAGAATACCCATGTTATCCACACTTCTGTGCAAGGGAGGTTAGAGAGAGCATACCTGGACAGCCTGAGAAGACAGTGAAAGGTGGGACAACAGTTTCAGGAGGGAGTACTGTGTTGTCCAAGATTTTGCAGCAGTCTTTCAAAACACATCTACGACCCTAAAACAGAGAACAGGAAAAGTTTATACTTAAAACACTATAAATATGAGATCTTTTGCTTGTTACTGATACGTTACTTAAATTTCAAGAAAATTAATTGCTCAAAACACATTCTTTATATGGGATCACAGGAATAATTCTTTACCCTGACTGAATGTTCCTCCCCACGGAATTAACTTTTCAAGGAAAAACACGTTTGCTTTCAACTAGCACAGGTATAGGCAGCTGGACTTTAACAAGTCAATGTGCAAATTGGCCCAAATCATGCAGTACCAGCAAGGCCTTCTCCACCTCAGCAGACAGCAGCTTTGACCATTTGGAGTTATTTGCACAGGAACACAATTCCACTTGCACTCTGTGGCCAGACTGCCTTCCCTGGGCAGTCCTGTTAGCCACAGGGACAATATTGTTGGGATGGATGTTCCAACCAGCAGTAGTTGAACCTGCTGCCCTCAGGAAACAAAACCTGAAAGCCCTGCTTCCTGCAGAGAAGGAAGAGGAGGAGGAAGGAACAGCACACAGTAAGTGCCTGCTCCAGGCAGCTGGTGCAGACCCCCTCAGCTGTCGTCCCAAACCCTCAGCAGTACCCAGGGGTTTGCAGAAAGGACAGAAACGGCACTCACGATGACACAGTTCTTGCCTATGTGCACATAGGAGCCGATCTGGGCCGCGTTGACGACACAGTCCTCTTCTATAAACACATGGTCACCAATGTGGAGAGGGAAGAAGGCCACCCTATGACAGCAGAAGTATTTGTTTGGTGCATGATAAACAAACTGACACTGCTAGACCCAAAATCACCCCGTGGAGTCTCCTATCCCCAGATGGATTAGCAGAGGTGGATTTGGTGCTAAGGGAGACAGAACAGTAACTGGTCTTTCTCCTCTCTTTCCAAAGGATGGCCCAAATTAGCACCAGGAAGATGTTGTGAATAAACAAAGAACAACTGAAACATGCTCTTCACTTTGCTATTCTAATATATCCCAGCCTTTCCACAGTGGTCTGAAGTGAACACTAACCCTCAAGGCATGACTGAGTGCTTGAGAAACATGTTGATAGAGATGTATTACTGCAAACTGCTGCAAAAGGAACAGGGTCCGCTGAATACCAGTCAAGCTGACAAATATTTTTAGGTGTGTCCCTAAAGGAAGGAGACTCTTACCCTTTACTAAACTTCTTGAAGGGTGGCCTGATGACGCTGCGGCTCTTCACCACACAGTGCCGCCCGACCCGCACGTTGGCCAGGTCCCCGCGGATGATGCAGTCGTTCATGACTATTGTCTGCGGAAGGAAAGAGAGACACCGGAGATCCAATTTCTAGCCACGTTAGCAGCTGTTACGCAGACTCATGCCACGGTCTGGTCACTCCAGCAAGTCTGCGTTACCTTAGAGATGATTCTTTCGGTCAAAAGAAAAGCGAGCACCATTAAAAGCACAGCAGGCTGGACCCACCAGTTGTGCTCCTGCTGTGCCAGCGAGCAGCACAGAGCGAGCCGGACGCAAAGCCAGGCTCAGGCACAACCAGAGTCATGTTGTTCTCCTCACCTTGCCATTGAGGACGATGTTCTGGCTGCCGCACAGCACCGACTGCCGGCTCACCTTGTTGCCGGAGGCCTGCGGGGAGATGGGGCGGGTCACGGCGGCTCTCCCGGGCCCCGCCGCCCCTGCATCACCCCAGCTCGCCCCCGCCCCGGTTCCCCATGCCCCAGATCCCCCGCCGCCCACTCCCCGTCCCCCGCACCGTCTCTATGTACTCGGACTTGTTGTAGAGCATCTCGCTCAGCTCCATGGCCGCTCCTCCCGCCCCGCCCCGCCCCGCCCACGCCGCTTCCGGCGCGTCATCTCCGCGCGTCATTTCTGCGCGTCATCTCCGCGCGCCGCCGTTGCCGTGGAGACGCCGCCATGGCGGCCCCGCCGGCCTCGGGCCTGAGCGGCGCCGACAAGGAGAAGGTGCGGGCCGGGCCGGGCCGGGGCCGCTCGCGGTGCCAGCCCAGCCCAGCCCATCCCGGCGCTGTGTCTCTTGCAGCTGCGGGAGAAGCTGGCGCTGCTGAGGCGGGAGTACAGCGAGACCGTCATCCGGCTGCGGGTGAGCGGGCCGGGCCGGGCCGCGGTAGGGCCGGGGCAGGGGCAGGGGCAGGGGCAGGGCAGGAGAGGGGAGGGGAGGGGAGGGGAGGGGAGTGGAGGGGAGGGGAAGGCAGGGGCAGGGGCAGGGCCGGGCACACCGCGGCACCGGGAGCCGATCCCAGCCCCGCCGGGGTGTTGTGTGTCCGCAGCGTGCGCGGCGAGCCGAGCGAGCCCGGAGCCACGGCCGGCGGGAGCGGAGCCCCCCAGGTGGGAGACGGCGGGAGCGGAGCCCCCCAGGTGGGAGACAGCGGCGACCCCCAGCTCCGCGGTGGGGCGGTAGGAGCGCCCGGGGACCCGCAGCTGCCGTGTGCCCCCCTTGCCCTCCCCAGGCGGTGGGTCCGGGGGCCCGGCCCTGCTGGCCCCCTCGCCCGCTGTCCCCTCGGCCACATCTGCTGCCCCCACACCCACACACGACCCTTCCTCTTGGCCGAGCCGTGATCTGCAGTAACATCTCTGCTTCCTTTCTCACCAGGTCTCCAGTGCTCTGATCCCAACTGTAAGATCCTCATCTATTCCCTCCTAACAAAGTGATGTTTTTCTTGGACAGGACTTTGAGAGTACTTTACATGTGTGACATTTTTCCCCCCAGGTTCTAAAGATAATGCATCTCCTAGTGCTGACAGAGTTGGACCCACTGAGCTACAGATTAAAGCCTGCTCTGATGTTGACACAGAGAAGGCAACATCTGTCACATTTAAACACATTCCAGAATTCTCCAATGATGAGGTTAGCCTGCAGGACTGCTCAAAGGCAGAAAGTGTTCAGGCCAGCCAGGAAAACACGTGCTGTGAGATCACTGGGCCTGTCCCTGAGGAGAAAACACCCCAAACCTCCAGAGGCATGATGAAGCTGAGAAGACGGACGAAGGCTCTGGAATCGAAGGGAAGGAAATCAGTACATGATGGACATGTAATCAGCACTGATGAAACAGTGAAAAATCAGATTGCCAGTGCAGAGGAGCTTCAGTCACCAGTGTTCAGCCACAGCACTGTCTCGCACACTGAAGAACATGCTGAAAGGGCATCCAGGCCAGCTCTTGTGAAGGGGCAAGGAAACAGTTTCACTCCTGCTGCAGCATCAGGATTTGTACAGGAGGTGTTGGAGGACAGTGTCACTGCAGGGGATCCTGAGCTGTTCCCACATGTGCTCAGGAACAGCAGTGAGGTCAGGCAGCTCAAGTCCCCAAGGGCTGTGACCACACCTGGTAGCCATGAGCCGTGTTCACAGCATGGAGACTCTGTTTTACTTGACACCAGAGGAGATGGACAAGAAGAATCCTCCAGTGTAATAAAACAACTGGACAGTGAGAGTTTGTGTGAAAGTCAGGGAGAATTCCCTGGGCTCCTGGATTTATTGTCAGAAAATGAAGTATTCCCTGACAATGTAAATAACACTGTAATCAATGAGAGCAAAAGCCATGAAGCAAATCAAAGTGACACTGGTGCCTTAAATCCCTGTTCTGCAGATCATGCTCTGGGCAATGCTGAACAACCGTTGGAGAATCAACAACTTGAAATTCAGTCAAGACTTTTTCCTTCTAAAGAGGCAGCGGCTTCCAAAGGCATGCTGAGCTCTTGCACAGTGGTTGAAGGGCTGCTCTTTCCTGTTGAGTACTATGTCAGGACAACTCGTCGCATGTCAAATTGCCAGAGGAAAGTGGACCTGGATGCTGTAATCCTCAGCCAGCTGGGCAGGAGCAAGAAAGGTCAGCGGAGTAAGTGCAAGCAGAGGGATGCAAACCCAGATCAGCTCTCCCAAGAGAGAGCCAAGGGTGATTTGGAGTCAGGGGTCATGCCATTCCCTTTTCTTGGGGCAGAAAATGATCTAGCAAACGCAAGTAGTTCTGAGAAATCTCTTCCTGTGCCCCGCAGCAGCACTTCACTTGGATCCATTTCTCAGGAAGGCATCATTAGCACAAGGCAAGAGCAGAGTCAATCCCAGAGGAAACAGAAGGGAAGAAGAAAGTCTGCCTGCAAAGTCCCTGTGCATCCAGTGTCACAAGAGCTTATAGAGAGTCTGGATCCCATAAAGGCCAAGGAAAGTAGTGCTCTGCTGTCAAGTGAGAGCCAGAATAAAAAGGAAGACTGTGATGCAAACCTTGAAAAGTCATCCTCAGATGAGAGGAAGTTGTCTGGTGCTGCAGCACTGGGTTCTGGAGAGACAGGAGTGACTGGTGCTGCACAGCCAGTGGGTCCTGAACCTCTGCAGGATGAGAGCCAGGTGCCAGGCAAATGCTGTAAGACCCTGTTAGAGCAGGTTCAAAATCCACTTCAGAGCAGCAATTCCGTAAGGGCAGGGAATGAAACTTTAGCCAGCCATGTGGGAGACCTGGAAGCCAACTCACCTGTGTGCCAGGCTGGTAGACATCCAGTGGCGAGTGTGAAGAGCCAGCGAGGTGCCTGTAGGGCTGAGCAACTCCGTGGGATCAGTGTCCCCCTGCGCCGTTCTGCGAGACACAGGGCCCGGCAGGGCTCAGCAGGTACTTCCTCACAGATGAGCACTCCCCAGAACTACCCCTTCCCACAGGCACTGGAACGTCCCTGTGAGTGCAGGCCCTGCTGTTCACACCCTGCAGTGTTTATTCAAGAAAATATGAAAGGGTTAACTTTTAATAAATGAGATATCTTTAAAATATTAGATCATTATGGTGCCCATGTTCCTTGAACAATTCCAGAGACTTCTGCTTTAGCCTAGTGACAGGAAGTGAACAGCAGAGGAGCAGGGCTGAGAAATTCTTGAGCTGCTGTTGCTGTTGAAAAGAAGGTTGTGCACACTGGAGCTGATTCTCCAGCAAATGGGTGTCCATCTGTTGCTACAACTGAGTGTGCATACTAATGAGTATTTTCTTTTAATGCTAACAAGTTTGAAACAAGATGTAGCTAGAGAGTTTGAGGGTCTGTGACTTGTGAAAAGTGTTGGGAGAAAACACAACAAACAAAACTGACCAAGCACTCAGTTCTGTCAGGCTTTGGCCGTGACCTTTGAGCTGAAGGCTTGATGCAGAGCAACTGCAGATTGTAATGTCTTTTCAGAAAAGTGCCACTTCCATCTGTTAAGATGGATATGGCTTTTGTCTTTTGGTTGGTTGGTTGGTTTGTTTGGTTTTTTTTGGGTTTTTTTTGTTTGGTTGGTTGTTTTGTTTTCTGTTTTTTTAAATATATTGGAGTGGCACTCTGGATGAGAGATCTGAAAAGGCAAGTTTCTGGCTACTTTGTGATGTAATATTCTCTCTTGTATTCTTGTGTTTAGATGACAGCAGCAGAGGACGCAGCTGCCCCGTGGGCTCAGAGAGTCCTGCTGAAGACCCTGACCCTCGCTGCTCCCTCTTCTCCTTCCGCAGCCTCCAGTGGCTGGTGCCCAAGCTGGGCATCAGGGACTTCCACTTACCAAATGAGGAATTTGGAGTGCTGAAATTGGAGAAATTGGAATCTTCTCCTGTGAATGACTTGGAGGGTTTTGCTCTAAGTGTGTCTGGGGATGGTGTGGCTCTGGAGGACACACCAGGTGCACAAATGAATCCAGAAGAAAAAAGTCTCAGAAGTAATTTGAGTTCACCTTCCAAAACTGGATTGTCCAATCTCCCTTGCATGGATAGCCCAGCTTCCAAGAAGGAGCTTTCCACCCATGAATTGCTATTTACTCCCATGGGGACTGTCCTAACTGGGGCTCCTGCCCAGCCAGAGTCTCAGATTTCCTCATCTGTTTTCCCTGCTGTAGGTGCAACCCCAGGTGTTTCACCGTCAGTCCAAGGTGAGATCTTCCCAGACACACCTTCTGTACCTGCCTCACAAGTGACCCTGCCTTCCTCCAGAGAAGCTGCCCAGGCCCTGGGGACTGGGGCACACAAAGACCCTGCCGTGCCACTGCACCTGGACAGCTGTGGTGCAGGGGCTACCAGAAATGAGGAGGAACAAGTTACAAGGTTTCCTTTAGTAGGTGAAAGAGGTCCTGAGAATAAATCTGATCAGGCTGTGGCCTTGGATAAGCATCAGCAGTCAGAGAGCAAAGAGCAGAGATCCTGCAGAGCTTCTCCTGAACAGGTAACAAGCTGGGCTCTTTGCCAAGGGTACTAAGCCAGGGGTTTTGTGGGCAAATCCCCTTTTCCAGAGTCTTGTCTGACTTCAGGGGAAAGGCCTCTTTGCTTGCTAGTCATTCATGGACCATAGCTCCTCAGCAACAGCATGCAGAGTGACTGCATGACAGTGACAGCATGCAACACTTCTGCCTCTTTCTTGCACGTGTTGAATGTGATTTCAACATTGATCTATCTTCATTCTTTACTTGTTTGTGCAGAAAAAGCATGTAGCAGAGCAGTCGACTCCAGTGCTGCCAGATGGCCCCAGAGAAGAGAATTTGCAGCTTATGTCGGAGCTAAAGGTGAGGGAAAAACAGGGAATTGTTACCATGGCAGCAGCAACTCTGCAAGACCAAGTTTAACTAAAATGCAACTGCTCATCATGCTATCAGAGGAAAACCAGCACTGATTTGTTTTGGGCAGGATTCCTCAGGTTCCTGTGCTGTGGATGTGAGCACAGTGTGGTGGGAAGCAGCTGGCTGCAAGGAGTTGCATGTGGTCACTGCTTCCGAGAGCTCTGTGTCCCTGTGGGAACCTCTGGCACCCAACCACTGGGGAAAGGTCTACACCTGGCAGCTGGGAGAGGTATGAATATGGCCCTTATTTCTACAATTTATGGCAATTTTCTTGTCCTTTGTGTTAGTTCCCAAGATACAATGAGCTTGTAGCTTATCAGGTCACATGTTATCTACTGGAATTTGATACTCCATGCACAGAATGGTGGCTGCACTTCAGGCACTGCCTTGTGCTCTTTCCCCTTACAGTTCTTAGAGACACTTGTCTCTTATATCAACAGGGATTGGTTAATTAGGTAAACAAGCAGCCAGGCAATAGAGAGTTCAGCTGTTTGTCTAAATGTGCTTCTTGAGAATGTCTGAAAATCAGTTCTCTGCACCATTTTACTTGAAACACTGTAGAAAATGAGAATAAAGTCAAAGGAACACTGAAGGTGACACTGAATTCTTGTTTTGCTGTCCCAGATTCCTGTAATCCAGATTGTTCCTCTGCCAGACACCTGCAACCTTGTGTGTGTAGCACTGGGAGATCTGGAGATTGGAGAAATAAGGTTTTGTATTTATTTCTTACTTGTGCTTTGCACCCTGAGTATTTGCAGCTTAGCTCTCACTGAGTAGTGTCTGAAATTATCTTTTTACTAATGCGTCACTTTCTCAGTTGCTTTAGTAGTTGGAAAATGTGCAAGGGATTTCTAAAAATCAACTATAAAGAATTGTTTATTTACCTCAGAACTGGCAGACTGATTAATCATAGCTGATTTGTATATGTTATGGCATGTTTGAGTGGTGCTTCCTCCTGTCATGGCATGTGCTTGTTTCTTGATTTAGGATCTTGCTTTATTCTTCTGAGACTGACTCATTCAAGCACTCCCTGGTGAAAACTGGGAATATAAAAGCAGTTATTGGGCTAAAGGACCAGAGGCTAGTGATCAGCAGCAGGACCCTGCAGGAACAGCAAGTGGAGATGGTATTGCTCTCAGGAACAGGAGGGTGAGTTTGGAGGTGCTGGTTCATGGTGGTCTCAGTGTGGCAGGTGGGATAAAAGTAAGGAAACATCTTGGATATAGAACAGTTGGATTCCTGTTCTTACTGAAGTGGTGCTGAGCACAGAGCCAGCACTTCTTATTTTAACTACTTTTCTACATGCTGATCTTCCTGCAGGAGCAAGGACAGGCAGACCCTGATGCCCCCTAAGGAAACTGTTACAGCCTTTGCTGAAGTAGAAGGGATGAAAGAGGCCTTGGTGGGCACCACTGCAGCCAACAGCATTGTGGTGTGGTCAGTGTTTCCTCTGCCATTACATGGTTTAGGGGTGTGGGGGCTGCAGCAGAAAGCTGCAGGGTTGTATAGGGGTGCTGACTGGCTTCTGACCTGCCTATGGAATGGCCTGCAGTGTGGCACCACAGTTAGATGGACAGGGAATGAACTGTGCTGCTATAATTCCATTGCTTTTGCATCAAACCCATGTCTGTCCTGCACAGTAGTGTAACTGTGATTAGAAGATGAAAATGTGTCAGAGTTTGTGTTTGCACCAACTGCAGGAATCTGAAAACAGGCCAGCTCCTGAGGAAGATGCACATTGGTTATTCCTACCCAGCTTCCATCTGCCATCGAGCATATTCCGACTCTGTATGTACATGAAATTCACAGTTCATGCTTAGGCTACACTGACTGGGTTGAGGATGCAAAGGATTGAGGTTTCTAGAGGATTGAACTACCAGCTCAGTTTGGATACACTGCAGATATTTTAAAGGCAAAGAGGTTACCAGGAGGAATAACCCACACTGGCCTCCTGGACTCCTGGCTTTCTGCAGTGTGCTAATAAACCAAGAGCGACGCATCCAAGTGCTTTCCAAAGCAGCAGCATCCCAGATGTGGGAAGCACAGGTGCTGTTGCCCAGACCTGGTGCTTGGCAAGTCTCTTCCGTGTCACATGTGGGTGCTGCCAGCCTTGGAAACTGCTGTGAAGTGGTTCCTAGGGACATACACCTCAGAGGGAATGAATTGTGGAAAACAACACTGGGACTAATGATCCTTTCCCACTTGCTTCCACCTGTGCTGTGATTCCTGATGGATTTTTGTAGTTTATCAAGGATTGGCTTGTTTTCAGTGAGCACGTAACTTTTGGGACAAGAATGTCTTGTCCAGTAATGGTTGCTTGAGTCAGACTCTTTGAAGTCTTCCTCAGAATATCCATTCCAGGATATCTGTTCTGTGGCTGGTCTGGTAGCCACTGTTTTCAGCTGTACTGCTTTCCATGGAATTCTTGTTACATTTTAAGCTCCTAGAGATTAAAATGAAGCCCAGAAATTTTAAGGTTTTAGGTTTTTTTGAAGTGTCACCTCATCCTATGACATGTTTAGCTTTTTTAAACAGGAAGATAAATGCATAAATCCATTGGGTCACTGAGCTGTCACTCTGCTGTGTTGCATCAGCCCTTATCAACCAGCAGCAGCTTTGGCTTTTATCTGATTGATAAGGAAAGTAAACCATTTCTGTTTTCTTCAGTCAAAATAATGTATCACTGTCCATGGGGCTGGGATTAGAGAGAGACTGCAGCACTTAATTTTTGGAAAAGTCTTTGGGTTTTTCCTCTCCTGCTGTTGTTTTTAGTGATGTATTTTCCCTCTCTCTATCAGGGCCTTCTGTTTGTTGTTTTAAGTCATCTACATGCCAAAGAGAGTGAGTCCTGTGGAAACACAGCATTCCGCGTGGTGGCCTTCAACCCCAAAACGGGCGGGAGCAGGGGGGTAATGTGCTCCTGCCTCCCACCTGGCTGTGTGGGAAGGCAAGTACTGGGGCAGGGGGCTGGGCTGGCTCCTTTGAGGGGCTTTGGGAGAACCTGAGTGAATGGAGCAGTGTTGGCAGGGATCCCATTGCCATCTCCCCAGCGATAAGGGGCTGCATCCGGCACTGCTGCGTGTCCGGTGCACGGCCAGGGGGGCTGGGGGTGTGGGTGGGCCACTTCCTGCCCACTTCCCACACTGGGCTGTGCACTGACCCCCGGCCCCAGCACTGGGCTTGGGCCTCTGGGGGAGTGTGTCCCTGCGTTCCTCAGGCCGACCCTGGTGCTGCCTGCAGAGTGGTACTCTGAGCTGCCAGGGAGCCCCGGGCCGGGTTTGTTTGTGTGGAGCAGCTGGCTGCAGGCAGATGGTCTTTTCCTTCCTGTGATTCTGAGGCATCAGCAGGTTCAGCCTCAGGCCTGAGGCTCAGCCTTGCAGTGTTCTTACACACGAAATGTGATGGATGTATGAGAATAGCAGCAGATCAAGATCTTGGTTACTGAACAGTCATGGAATCACAGAAGGGTTTGGGTTAGAAGGGACCTTAAAGACCATCCAATTCCACCCCCTTGCCATGGGCAGGGACACCTTCCGCTAGCCCAGGTTGCTCCAAGCCCAGTCCAACCTGGTCTTGAACACTTTCAGGGATGTGGCTTTCTTTAAAGAGTTGTTTTTAAGAATACCCTTTTTTTTTTTTTAAGACTATCCTTTTTAAGAGTACACCTTTTTTAAGCATGTTCTGAGTCTCAAGTTGGATTTTCTTGACCTCCTCCATTCCCAGCTGCACTGGAGGCACAGCCCAGAACATAGCCTGGCTGCAGCTGGGTATTAATCTTTACCTGAAACTCAAGCTAATGGAAACCCCCTGCTGTGTGCTGATTCCCCCTGTCCCTGCAGGTACCTGGAGGGTGACGTGTGGGACACCATGGGAGCTGCTGTGCTGACGTCGGGGGCCGTGGCCGTGTGGGACCTGCTGCGGGGCGGGTGCGTGGCAGTGCTGCCCCCGGGCCCCACGGGGCACTGGGCTCTGACCCGCTGGGCCACGGCCGGGGCTGGGCTGCTGGCCGGGCAGCGCGACGGCACCGTCCGCCTGTACCGGTACCGGCAGCCCCAGCCCGGGGCCGCTTGACTGGGGGTGGAGGGAGGGACCCCCATCACCGGTGCTGCTGCTGCTGCTACTGTTGGAACAGTGGCGTGGGGCTGCGTGTGCCAGGTGTGTGCCATGCCATTAAACATGTTGCCTTTAGAATTGACTCCATGTCTTCCATCGCCATACGGGAGGTCTGCTGCACAGCCACAGGCTGCTGTGGGACTGTGGAGAAGGCTCTGGGGGTCAGGGAGTGATCCTGCCCCTCTGCTCAGCCCTGGGGAGGAACATCTGCAGTGCTGTGTCCCCTTCCAGGCTCCTCAGGACAGGAGGGACATGGAGCTCCTGGAGCAGGTCCAGAGGAGGCTACAAAGATGAAGAAAGGACTGGAGCATCTCTGTGAGCAGGAAAGGCTGGGGGAGCTGGGGCTGTTGAGCCTCCAGAGCAGACACTGAGGGGACTCCCCATGTCTGACAGTGCCTGCAGGGAGGGAGCAGAGCATGGACCAGGCTCTGCTCAGGGGGCCCAGCCATGGCACAAGAGGAATGGACAGGAACTGATGCCCAGGAAGTTCCACCTGAGCATGAGGCAGAACTTCTTTGCTGTGCAGGGACCGAGCACTGAACAGAGACCAGAGACAGTGTGGAGTCTCCTCCCTGGGGGTATTCCAGAACCATCTGGACACAATCCTATGCCATGTGCTCTGGGATGGCCCTGCCCCAGATGGGACCCACTGTAGTCCTTCCAACCTGACCCAGTCTGGGATTCTGTGAGGGCCCTTTCAAGCCCTTCAGTCCCTGAGCTAGATTGTGCTCAATAAAAGCACCAGTACAGGTGATCACTCAGGGAGCAGCAAACACTGTGAGCTCTGCTTTAGGGTCACACCTGCTCAAACAAACGAGCCGCTATCATAGATGGAAGTAATTAGTGTTCCTTGGGATACAGACTCCAGAACCTCCTGTTCCACAATCAGGTTATAAGCCAAGACAGTACAACCACATGACACCACCTGAATTTATTACCCTTTTAATACTAAAATATAACAAACAGCATTGGCTCCTGAGCTTGGACTTTGCAGGCTGTGTTTTTGCTGTGAAGACTCTGCTAAATGTAAAGACTTGCTCTCTTAATGAGACAGAAAGAACATAAACACTCAATAGATATTTTAATCCTGTATCCATGCCTCTCAGTAGCATTTTTTATTTTCCTGTGACAGAAAACTTGAGCTACATATGAGAGAAAAAGAAAAAACCCAACAACTTTCTGGCAGAATAAAATCACTTAAAGAGAAGACATTTCTAACATGACACAGAACGAATGGGCAGAAGTCTGTAAGAGAAGAAAAAAGCCTCTTTTCCCTCCCAATTCTCTGTCCAAACAGCATTTCAAACATTAAAAGCCTGCCCACATAGCAGAACAAAATGATCAGAAAAGTTTTAAAAGTGCTGCAGTACATCACTGACTGAGTTTGAAGATGACTCACCTATTAGAAGAGAGTCCCCTGAATGGGATTCCATAATTGGTTTTGACAGGGGAGGTTTTGATCTGTGGGAAGAAGGAAGAAGCATCTCAGAGCAGCTAAGCCTGTTTAACAGTGTGCTTACATCTTTTTTTTTTAACATATATATATATATATATGCGTGTGTGTGTGTGTCTGTGATAAAAGCAGCCAAGAGAATATCTCTGCCCTCTACTGGAAATGAAAACCTTTGCAAGTCTGTGAAAGTTGCAGTACAGTTTTATACCCAATTTCTCTTAATTATTGAGGTAATCTTTCAAGAAAGATCCAGATACTCTGTTATATATCCTCAATAAACCTGAATGGATTTGTTCATACAGAACATTCCCATATAGCACCAGCTATCCTACCTATACCTGAACAGGCAAGTCTGGGAATTTACTGCTGTCTTCAATAGTAAGAGAAGATTTAATCACCTCTAATTATCATGAGACTTTCCCTGCCACAGAACAAGGTCTGCTTGGCTCCTTACAGCTTCCACATACCACCTTCTCCAATTTGGAATAATGGCTACACAGTCACACATAAGACTTGCTTACATAATGAACCTTTATTTGCATAGAATCCCAGAATGGTTTGGGTTGGAAAGACCTTAAAGTCCATTCAGTGCCACCCCCTGCCATGGGCAGGGACACCTTCCACCAGCCCAGGTTGCTCCAAGCCCCGTCCAACCTGGCCTTG
>JAWWEE010000030.1:15652253-15704521 GCA_035221455.1 Xenops minutus | reverse complement strand
TGGCCGACATCAAGGAGCGGGTGCTCTACGTGCTCAAGCTCTACGACAAGATCGACCCCGAGAAGGCGAGCGGGGCCGGGGGGCGGCGGGGGGCGCGGCGCGGCCGGGGCCGGGGCCGGGGCTGTGGCGGGCCCCGCTGACCGCCGCGTGTCCCCCCAGCTCACCGCAGAGTCGCACTTCATGAAGGACCTGGGCCTGGACAGTCTGGACCAAGTGGAGATCATCATGGCCATGGAGGACGAATTCGGTATCGGGGCCGGGGCGCTGGGGCCGCAGCTGCTCCGGGGAGGCCGCACCTGCCCGCAGCGTGGCTGCACACGCGGGACGGGGGGTTTCTCACTTTCAGCCTAACCCTTAATGCTAATGGAGGAAAAAAAAAAAGGAGTTGTCTGCTTACTGATTTATATTCCAAGATTCTTTCTGCTTTCCCTTGCACTTCATGCGTTCATTTAAAGCTCGTGAGTTCTGGAGTAGGTGCCGAAATGTCACCTTGGCCCGTAGGTGTCCCTGGCGTTTGGGCACTGTCTAGGCCCGAGGGGGATGTTTCCTGCTCAGAGCCCTTGCTGGCAGGGTGTCTGTAATCCCTGTGCTGGGCGGAGTGTGAGTGTGGCCAGGGGCACCAGAAACAAGAACATACATCTCTGGGGTGTTCCTGAGCAGTTCAACTGCCAGGAAACCTCTTGTCTTGTCCTGGGCTTGGATCTGAGTGAGGCCCCAGCAGCAGCCTCAGCCTGAGGGGCTTTGGGAGCTGCCTGGGGGTCCAGGAATATCCCCCATGTCACACCCCGGTGGCTGTGGGAGCTCTGGGAAGACCTTGGTAGTTTTAATGAGGCATGAGGGGCACTGGCCTCTGCTGTGCCTGCCTTGTCCTGTGTCCAGAGCTGATGTCACTTCAGGCAGCACAGTGATGCAGTCTTAGCTCTGACTGACAGCAGCCCCTGCCCATGTGTCCCTTGCCTGCCTGTCCCTCACCCAGTCCCCGAGCCAGTAGCCATCCCTTATCCCTTCCCTTGGCCTTGCTCCTGTTTCCATTGTTTTGGGATAAGTGTGTGGCCTTTCTTGCAGGATTTGAAATTCCTGACGGAGATGCAGAGAAGTTGATGTGCCCACAGGAGATTGTAGATTACATTGCAGATAAGAAGGATGTTTATGAATGAAGCAGTTCCTCAGAGCTGAGTGAGTGCAGACATACCCTGCGGGTGCCTGGGTGTGCCTGGGGGCAGGGGCAGGGCAGGTTGGCATGGGATGATGTGAAGACAGCTTGAGGTGGCACCTCTTGAGGAAGCTGGCAGCTGGCAGTGGGGAGGCCAGGGGGATTGTATTTTCTTGAGAGTGAGTGGAGGGGTTTTTCTGAGGCACTTGCAGCTGGAGGGAGTGTATGGGGCTCAGAGACCTCTCCTCTTGTCCCACCTGACATATTGAGCACTTGGCTTATCCCTGGGGCTGTAGTGGATGGTGAATTGGCTTCAGCCATGGCAGCCCATCTCCCCATGCCCCTCAGCCCTGCACAGGGTGTGTGGGGGCACCTCAGCCCCCCCGGCCACTGCCACCACCCTTTCTTCCCCCACAGCCACAGCCGGGAAGGAAATGGGCAGGAAAGGGTTATAGGAGCGACAGCCTGAGGGCTGCAGGGGAAATGAGATGGCCTCGGGCCAGCCTGCAGTGCTGATCCACTTTCCTGCCTGTTCCTGTGTGGCTCTGGGCCTCCCCCCACACTCCCTGGGGCAGAGTGGCTGTGTCCCTTCACTGCTTTGGGCTGGGGTTTGAGCCGTGGCCTTTGGAGAGAGCTGGGGGCTCCTTCTGTGCCTGTGTTCAGTGCTCAGTGTGTCCTGCTCCTGCCTGACCCATCAGTGCCTTCAAATGCTTGATGAAATGTTAAAATGGATTTTGTTTCCCCAGGAGCTGTCCCACACCAGGCCTGAGCTGCTGTTGGCGAGAATGGATGGGAGCGCACATGCTGTCCCGCTGCAGCTTTCATCAGGAAGCTGCATGTGGACGTTGTATTTAAAGCTGTCTGAATGTGTTGTCCTTTAAAAACAAGAAAAAAACAGAAATAAACAGATAAGACCATTGTTGTGTTGGTGGCTGTTCTGTTTCACACAGTGGGTGGGTCCCTGTGTCCATGTTTGGGTGTGAAGGACACACTAGGAATCAGGGACTGACAGCTCTGGAATTGCCCTTTCCTGGCCCTGGATTTGGCTCTGTCCTGCATGGCCATAACTGTTTATTTCATCAGTGCTGGTAAAAACAAGTTCTATGTGAAAGGCTTCTGTTTTCCAGCTGGAAAATAAAGGGGGGAATGACTTTCCTGCTGCTGAACAGCAAATTCATATCTATGTTCCTGTATGCCTGTATCCCAGTGTGGGAGCCTCGTTTTAACCCTCCCAAGGCAAGAGTGGGTTATTTCTGGACACTGCACAGTTTTAGCTCTAAGCCAAGAAACACTTTGACATGTCACAGTGGCACTGCCAGGCCAGGAGCCATGTGTCACTGGATAACAGAACCTCTGGCACTGGGGAGGTGAGGATGGAAAATGGAGCAGGGGCTGTTTCTGCACATCGTGCCCGTGTGTGGTGGGGTGTTCTCAGGAGCTGCACTTCACTGTGAGACCCTCGGCAGACAAGTGACCCACTGCCTTCAGAGCCCAGATGTTAATCCTGCTGCGTGCAAGGCCTGTGCCCTGGGAGCCACAGCTGCACAGCCCAGCTGTGCTTGTTTGCTGAGCAGCTGCACGGTGGACCCGGGGGCAGGCAGTGGTTCCCGGGGACAGAGCAGGGACAGAGCCGGGCCCAGGCAGCCCCAAAGGTGCATCCCGGGGATGACCCCGGGGGAGCCGTGAGCCCCCCGAGCCCCTCGGACACCGGCCCCGAGCTGAGCCCGGTGCCGGGGCCGCTCCTGGGGCGGCCAGCGGGTCCGGACCGAGCCCCGCACCGCCCTCCGGCCCCGCGGCGGGGGGAGCGGCGGTGTCGGTGCCTGTGTCAGTATCGGTGTCGGTGCCGGTGTCAGTGCCTGTGTCGGTGTCGGTGCTGGTACCGGTGTTGGTGCTGGTGTCGGTCCCTGTGTCAGTATCGGTGCCGGTGTCGGTGTCGGTACCGGTGCCTGTGTCGGTGCCTGTGCCGGTGCTGATGCCGGTGTCGGTACCGGTGCGGGTGTCAGTGCCTGTGTCAGTATCGGTGTCGGTACCGGTGCCGGTGTCGGTGCCTGTGTCGGTGCCGGTGTCGGTGCCTGTTTCGGTACCGGTGTCGGTGCCGGTGCCGGTGTCGGGGGCGGGCCCGGGCCGGGGGCTGCGGTTCCCGGTGCCTCCGCCCCGCCGCAGCGGGGGCGGGCGGGGGTTTCCTGGCGCTGCCCGGCAGAGCCGCCCGCGCCATGGAGCGGCCCCGGCTGCCGCTGCCCCGGCTCCTCGCCGCCGCAGGTGAGCGGGCGGGGGGCGCGCCTGGGGAGGGTCCCCGGTCCCGGTGGTCCCGGTGGTCCCGGGGCGGGGGATGCTGCGCTCGAGGGGCGGCGGCCCGGGGGTCTGCGGCGGCGGAGGGGTCGGCACCGGCACCGGGTGGGTGCGGGTCCCCCTGGGGCGGGGGCGGCGGCTGCTGCTGCTCGGTGTCACCGGGACCCGCTCGGGGTGGGCGCGGCCGCGGGGTCTGGAGGGGGCACCCCGGGCCGGCCGGGGAGAGCCGTGCCTGTGCCGTGGCCATTCCGTTCCTGTGCCGTGGCCATTCCGTGCCTGTGCCATGGCCGTGCCATGGCCGTGGCTGTTCCGTGGCTGTGCCTGTGCCGTGGCCGTGCCGTGGCCGTGGCTCTGCCGTGGCTCTGCCGTGGCCGTGCCATGGCCGTGGCTGTGGCTGTGCCGTGGCCGTGCCGTGGCTCTGCCGTGGCTGTGCCACCAGCCCGGGCTGCTCCGTGGCCTCGAAGGCAGCGGGCGCTGCGCCCCGGGAGCCCCCGGTGAGGCGCTGGCGGAGAGCGTGGCCCGGGGGGCTCGAGGTGCCCCCCCTTCCAGTGCTGGCCCCTCGCGGGCGGTGACCACCGTGGGTCCTCCGTGGGGAGCCCCGCGGTGCTGCCCGCAGCCCTTCCCGGCGCTGCCGTCGTGCCCTGCCCCGCTGTGCCCTGCCCCGCTGTGCCCCGCTGGCACACGGAGACCCTGCGGGAGGGTGGGCGGGTTCGGGCTCACTGGGGGCTCCCGGCACGCTCGGAGCGGGGCAGCGGGGCAGGACTTGGCACCGTTCGCTGGGACCAGGGCAGGGGGCTCCCGGCTGGGTTTGGGTTGTGCCGGAGCGTCCCGTCGGGCAGAGCCGCCCGCGGTTACAGGAGCGGAGAAGGCGAGCCCCCCACCCCGGCCGGTGGCCCCGGGGCAGCGGTAGCCGGTGCTGGGGCAGGATGGCCGGGGCTCGATGTCCCTCCCGTCTCTGCAGTGCTCGTGGAATGCTGTGCGCGGCTCTGCCCCGGGCTGGGCAGCGGGACGGGCTCCACGCCGGGCACTGCCGACCCCTGCGCCCACCTGGGGCCCGCGGCGAGGGAGCGCTGCCACACAGGTACTGCCGGCCACGCGTGTGGGGGGCACGCTGGGGCCAGGGTGGGGTGCTGGCCACGGGTCAGCCCTGCTCAGTGCCCCCCAACCCCGCCTCTGCCCGCAGATCACCCGGAGCGAGGAGCTGGCACGGGGCAGGCGGCAGCACCGGGGGCCGTGGGGCAGCTGTGGACAGAGGCTGAGCTGCTGCCCTTCCCCGGGACCCCCGCCGGGACAGCCGAGCCCGCTGGCCCCCAGGGTGGAGAAGGGACAGGGCCAGTGGTGTGGGGGGAAAGAGCCACTGAGCACCCGGGGCCCCCAGCCCCTGCAGGCAGCACGGAGCAGGCAGCTGCTGGAAGCGAGGGGCTGTCCCCTGCCAGGCTGGGGGTGACCAGTGCAGGAGCCCCAGCCCCTGTGCAGCCAGACACGGATCCTGCCACTGCCTACCCCCTCGGGACTGACCCTGTAGGGCATGGGACAGTGGAAGGTGCCACGATCCTGCAGGGGACCCCTTCGCATTCATCACCCTCCACAGCAGTGTTGGGCTCTGCTGGGGGACAGTGGAGGTCCCCCAGCACCCTGCTGGGATGGGGGTCCATGGGGACAGCCCTTGTGCAGAGCCAGAGGGGCTCACACAACCCCTCATCCCCCAAGCTGTGGGCTGGGGAGGGTGCCACTGTCCCCCTGGGTAACAGGAGCCCAGGGACCCACCCCAGCACCATGCTGGCCACTGACAGCCCAGTGCTGGGGACAACAGGGACATCACCCTTTGTTGGGGGGCTGCAGAGACTGCTGACCCCCACAGGGACACTGCAGGGGACACGCCAGGGACTGCCGGGGCCAGGGCTGGCAGAAGGTTGGGGCTCTGCCTCCCACCCCTGGCAGGGTCCCCACTCTGCCCCTCAGCCCTCTGTGCCATCCCTGGGGACTGGTGGCCGTGGGGGGCCTGTGGCCAGCACAGCCTGGCCAGTTGTGGGGACAGGCCCGTCCTTGCTGCCTGCCACGGGCAGGGGGTCTGGTCTGCCTGTCCCCACCACCACAGCTGGCACCCCAGAGCTAACACCCTCTGGCCTGGGGCAAGCCCCGGGCCCGACCACCGGGGTCTTGGGGCCACCTGACAATCGGGGTTCCCCTGGGCACAGTCACATCCCCCATCCATCAGCCGTGCCCGGGCAGCCCCCAGTCCCCCTGGCCCCTGGCAGCACCTCCGTGGTGCAGAGCAGGGTGACTCTCACCAGTCCTGGGTCCCCACAAATGCTTCTGTCCCCAGAGCCTGCCCCAGCCAGTGGCTCTGCAGTGACCCCCCTGCCAACCCCACTGTCTTCCCCAGGGACCGGCAGGGGGATCCTGGGGCTCAGCCCTGCTCTGGGCACCCCCCCGGGGGACCCCTCCCCAGGGCTTCCCCACACTGGCTTGAGGGTGGATCCTGCCGACAGCTCCCAAATCCTGGGGGGGACCCAGGTGGGGGAGGGCAGCCCGGCCCCTCCCTCAGCCCCTGGGCCCCCATCCCAGCCACCTCCATCCCAGCCTGCATCTTCCCTGGGATCCACCACTGCTGGTGGCATCACTGCCGCCGCTGTCACCAGCACCATCACAGCCACCACGGCCAGCCCCGAACAGCCCGGGGACATGGGGACAGTCATGCCGGACCCTGGGGATGCTGTACTGCAGAGACACGTGGCAGGGCCGACGGGGGGGCCCCCAACTCCTGTGCCCACCACGATGCCCAGGACCTCCCAGCAGCCCAGAGATCCCCCAGCTGGGGGGGACACAGACCCGGCCCAGCCATCGAGCAGCCCCACAGGGCCGTGGGACGCTGAGAGCCCCCGATTGATGCCAGCTGAGGTGGGCAGGGCCCCACAGGTGTTCGTTGTGGAAGATCAGCCCCCACTCCTAAGAGGTGGGTCTGAGGGTTTGGGATTTTCTCCTGGGGCATGGCAGGAGGGGGAGAGACCCTGGGAGCCACCAGCACGGAGGGGGTCAGCGGTGGTGGCCCCTGGGGTAGGACCATGTCATGCTGGTCCCCATGTGCTCCCGCAGCCTCCCTGCTGCGTATCCCCTGCGAGCTGGTGCTGGGTATGGGGTTTGTCCCGGCGCTGCAGGACCCGGGGTCCCGTGAGCAGCAGGAGCTGCTGCACAGCTTCAACCGGACGGTGAGTGCGGGACGGGCCAGGGGGGCTGCGGGTCGGGGGCCGCTGCGGGTCGGGGGCCGCTGTGCTCAGCTGCCCGCACTGTGCAGGTCAGCTCGCTGTTCACGTCGGTGCCCGGGTTCCTGCGGCTGGAGGTGACGGGCATCAGGTGGGTGCCGGCACAGCCCCGCAGCTCGTGGTGCTCCCTGGCACGGGGTGCGGGGACCGCGTCGTGCTGCGGGGCCGGGGGGTGCGGGGCTGGGGGTCTGGCGGCCCTGGACGTGCGGTGGGTGTCCCCGCAGGGAGGGCAGCGTGGTGCTGCGCTACGACGCGCTGTTCGCCGCGGGGCTGGTGCCTCTGCCGGGGCTGCTGCTGCTCCTCGAGGCCACGCTGAGCTCCAGCAGCGCCCAGCCAGGGCTGCTGGTGGGAATGGCCCCCGTCCTGCGCCACGTGGCTCTGGGTGAGTGTGGGGCAGGCACCGAGCTGCCCCTTCACCGCCCCACCCGAGGCTCTGGAGCCCGCGGGGGGTGGCACAGCCGGACCCTGTCCCCGCAGTGCGGACACTGGACCCCTGCTCTGTGCTCTTCGCCTGCCCGGCCGGCTTCACCTGCGTGTCCAGGGCGGACGGGAACACGACCTGCACCTCCCTGTGCCACCGTGACTACTGCAAGAACCACGGCATCTGCACCCACGGCCGTGACCAGCAGCCCCTCTGCCAGTGAGTGCCCGGGGACAGCTCGGGACGGGGGTGCTGTGCCCACGCTGTGCTGATGGAGCCCCTTGGCACAGGTGCCCCGTGGGCAGCGATTTCTGGTTCATGGGCGTGCGCTGCGACTACCGGGTGACACAGCAGAGCCTGCTGGGCATGGTGGCCGGGGTCCTGCTCAGCATCATCCTGCTGGGAGCCGTCCTCGCCACGCTCGCTGTCCGCCGGTTCAAGGCGCTGCTGCTGGAGGCCAGGGCTGACCAGACCCGCAGCAGGTGGGAGCACGGGGCGCTGGGGACCTGGATGGGGTGCAGGGGGTCCTTCTGCCCCCCTTGGGGTGGGGCGGCTGGGCTGGGCTGGTGCTGAGCTCTGCCAAGGAAAACACTGCTGCTGGTGGCAGTGGGAGGTGCTGGGGTGGGTGCAGCATGTGTGGAGCCCGGGAGCAGCAGAGCCACGGCGGTGCCCCCGCCTGGGTGGGGGGCCAGGGTGTGTGCACGGTGCCAGGGATGCTCACAGCCCCGGGAAGTGGCGTCCAGGCTGGGCAGGGTGCTGGGAGCTGTGGGGCTGGAGAGGGGCACATGGCACGGGAGGGCTGTGGGCTGTGCTGCTGGGGAGGAATGGTGAGATGTGCTGCTGAGCCCCAGCTTCGTGGTCCCCGGGACCCCCAGTGCTGCCCAGGGCTGTGGGTGGGCAGCAGGGCTCCAGCACAGCCCTGCCAAAGCAGCTCCTCTGGGAGCCCCAGTGGGGGGACCCGCTATCCTGGCTCTGCTTCGGGCTCTGTAATGTGCCACGGGGGGATTGTTCCCGAGGAAACCACTGCAACAGCCCCAGCCACCGGGGGCTGTGGTCAGAGGTTGTTTGGTGTCACGGGCTGTCCCCACCCTGGGTGTGCAGCTGGGCCCTTCCCTGGCCCCTGGGAATTTGGGTGGAAACCCGCAGTCTGTGTGGCCATGCAGTCACTGGGGTTGTGTGCCTGTGCTCGTAGTGTGTGTGTGCATGTCCCTGCCCTGTGTGTGTGTGTGTACATTCATATGCACATCCCTGCCTTCTGTGTTTGTGTGTATGTCCCTGTCCTCTGAGTTTGTGTGTGTGTACACATGTGTGCACGTCCCTGCCCTGTGTTTGTGTGTACACTTGTGTGCACGTCCCTGCCCTGTGTGTGTACACACGTGTGCACATCCCCTCCCTCTGTGTGTGTACACACGTGTGCACATCCCCATCCTCTGTGTGTGTACACACGTGTGCACGTCCCCGCCCTCTGTGTGTGTGTGTGTACACACGTGTGCACATCCCCACCCTCTGTGTGTGTGTGTGTACACACGTGTGCACATCCCTGCCCTGTGTGTGTACACACGTGTGCACATCCCCTCCCTGTCCTGCAGCTACCGCCGTTTCTGCCGCCTGGACGATGTCTCAGCCCAGTACTGGTCACACTCTGGGCTGCCCTCGGCCAGCTCACTGGACAACCCGGCTTTCAGCAACTCAGAGGAGCTGCTGCACCTGCAGATCCTGGACAATGGCTTCTGCAGCTGCCAGGAGGACTCTGGCCTCACCAGCAGTGCCAAGCGGAGCCTGGCATCCGCCCGCCTGCCGCACCGGCCCAGGTAGGGGTGGTTTGCCAAGCCCCTTGGCTTGCTCGGTGGGCTGGGATGATGCAGGGCAGGGAGGGGTTTGGGGCACACCAGCAGTCAATCCTGGCACCAGTGATTTGCAGCCCCTGGCCCGTGCTCATGGACACTGCTGGGAGCTCTAAGACCCCCCAGCCTTTGGAGTCCATGGAGCAATACCTGGTTCCTTTTGTCCCCACATGAGGAGCTATGTGTGCTGGGACTGCTCTAACAGAGGAGGGTTCACATCTGCAGGAAATGGTGCTCGTGGGAAAGTCTAATCAGGTTCCAGGGGTGCCCATGGAAAAAGGGCCCTGGAAGTTTCCAGTTCCACTGGAAAGGGCACAACAGCCTGGGACACTCCCACTGTGGGTCCGGGGGGATCAGGGGCACAGCCACGGCTCCCTTGGCTGTGGGGCCTGAGCCTGGCTGTGAGCACATCGTCCCTGGAGCACAACACCTGCACAGGGTCCTGCTCCTGCCAACCCCCTGGCTGCTTTCCCAGCACCAGCCTGACTCTTACCCCTGCCTCCCCCATCTCTTAATTATCCATGGATTCTTTTCCCAGTTTCCATTACGACTGGGACACCAGTTCCAGCAGCATGAACGACCCCATGGTGGACTCGGGGAAAGCCAGTGATATCTCTGTGTCCAGCTGGCCCATGGAGCCCATCCAGTGGGCTCCGTTCCCTCTCCTCCACCAGCTTTCCAGGCAGCGAGCGGTGAGCTGAAGGGCAGGGGTGCAGGGGGCTGCAGGTGCTCTGGGCTGTATCTTTGTCTCCCCAGCCTGGGAGGGTGACACCAGGGAAGGGCTGGGAGCCATCCCCGGCCAGGGGCACGAGCTGAGTTCACTCTCTGCAGCACAAGACCCGTCGGCCACACTCCCTGTGCGAGGGGCTGGAGCTGGGCACCCTGGAGCGGAGCTGGACAGCCTGAGGCCACGGACAACAGACAGGCAACAAAGTTCAGCTTAAAACCAACCACATTTTATTTCCACTTAACGAGCTCAGTGAAGGAATTCCACACACTTGGACAATACAATCAACGCGGGTGTGATGTCAGTCCCTGCGGGACAGAGGCGCAGTGAGCCCTGCCCACGGGTTCCTGTTCGGACCCGGCCTCAGCCGCTCTGGCTGGGACTGCAGACTCCAGAGCAAGCAGATACAGAGAAGTGTCAGGAGACACAGTGCTGGCATCCACCAGGTCATGACTTACAGGGGCAGCGTCCGGAGGGCACATCACACTATGGACACACAGGCTCTGCCCTACGGCCACCGCAGGACGAGCTCAGCCATGCTGAAGGGAGACAAGAAAGCGCTGCTGCGTCGTTCATCATGATTCATGTCAATGAGGTATAAACACCAGGATGTTGTAAGCATTAAAGTTTATTTTCCAGAATGCTCTCCTTATTCACGTGTCCTCTGGAGCATCGAGCTGGGCACAAATGGTGGGGGCTGGAAATGGGGTGTTGTACGGAGGGCGAGGGCAACGGGGTCCCAAAGGTGCTCGGATAGAAAAGGAAAAGCAAGCTGCAGTTCTACACTTAGACTCTCTTAGTCTCAGAGGGGGCACGTTGAGGGAGATTTTTGCTAGAATAAAATGCAGATCTCTTCATAAAAAAATCAGTTTGCTAAAAGAAAACTCAACCTATGGGAATACAGAGCTATCGGATCGGTCGATATTCTCATTGTATAGAAAACAGCCTACAAATAAAGTCACAAAAAATAGACAGTTATATGCTGAGCAGCCAAAAACATCATGATTTATTAATATCTGGAGAAACTTCATAATTCAAACACAACCAAACTGTACATTTTACAATCACATTCTATTTGTAAACAGTTAAAAGCCACTGACTTCTTTTGCATCTTCGGACACAAACATTAGAATCAAGGCAATGAAATGATGGCGATTTCTGCACTGTTAAAATTTTTACCCTTGCCTAGTCTGGAATTCATGGACTAAACAAGCATTCGATAATACCTTTTGTGGCAAGAGGATGTAACTCGTTCACTTTTGCGAGAAAGTACTTGCGAGAACTTTGTCAACATTAAAACTCGATACACACACGATCTGTAAGCCCAGCCCGTGGTTACAGGATGCATAGTTACTCAGGTCGGCTTGGGGACACAGCCCCACGGTAACACAGTCACAGAGCAGGAACAGCCACTCGATGGGATTACAAAAACTCGGATAACTACAGATTATTAGCAAACCACCACCACTCACTAAGAAAAGACAGCATCAAAAGCAGAATGTCCAACTCCAGCTTGAAGCGTTTTTTTTTTGGCAGAGAAAAGTCTTACAGAGCAATAAGTATTATCAGTGCTAAAAGTTGAGTTTTTTTTTTTTTTCCTATAAGAAACTACAAGGAGTTTTTACTGGGGAACTGGTTTTCCTGAGAGCCATGCTCTTTGATTTAGGATACAGGAATAGAAAACAAAAGGACATGGCCAAACACTGTTCGTTATTCCCAGAGATAGAAAGCATCTTTTTCATTCTCAATTTTTTTTTTTTGTCTTTTTAAAAATTTTTAAAATGATGGAAGAGTAAACATTTTTCTCAAAAAACAAAAAAAATATTCTGTAAACAAGAAGGTGCCAACATGGGCACCCCCAAAACAAAATTGAAAGCCTATTGAAAGTGCAGGACCCCCCTGGCTTGCAGGCTGGGTTGCAAGTCACAGCTGTGGCCACAGTTTTTTAAACTGCAGAGCTAAATTCTTTAGTTTTATACATGAAAAAACTGGTGCAATACTTTCATTCATAATCCTAAGTCAGTATCCTAACTCGATCTTGGAACGCCACGACACCACGAGCAGGTAGGCAAACATCAAGGCATAGTAGAGAGCGCACACTGTTTGTAGGAACATCCTTGAGTAAACACTTACACGTGAGCTGCTGCTGCCCCGCCATTGCCGATTGCACGGGGAGCAGCAGTCAGTGCAACGTTAGAAAAGCTCATACTCCAACATCATCAGCAAAATGCAAAATAAAAAGGAAAAAAAAAGGAATTCAAAGAATAAACATGATGAATATACACAAATGAGCTCATTCCAAGCAGGTTTATATGGATAGCACTATCTGGAAGTGTAAATATATACTTTTTCACATTATAATATTGGCCTGCATGATTCAAGTATTCAAACTGATATGTTTTGGGCTAAAACAAAGTGGAAAATGTGCAGAAAGTAACTGTTTCCACAGGTGACCCCCTTGCTGTAGGTGAAAAGTCCAAATTAGTGCTGCTTTGTTACATCTTGAGGTCACAGTTTATTAGTTGAAAAAAGTAAAAGGTTACATGGACTCTCCACCTCCACCCAGGTGGTCAACGGAAAGGAAAGCATTGATGGGGGATGGGCTGCTAATTCCCCGGGTGTCATTGCTGCTTGGGGCACCCCACAGGCTTGTGGAATAGTTGGGGCTCCCCCAAAGTGAAGTGCCATGAAGGTCTCCACTGCTAGTTCCCGACAGCCCAGCACCATTCCAGTGATTTAGATCATTACGGTTTGAGAACGAATGGGAACCGTCGAGGGATCCGAGGCGGCTCTGGCTGGATCCCAGAGATTGCCAGCCAGGAGATGGAGTCAGGGACTGGCCTTGTGCAAAGAAGCGACTAATCTCCTCTTCACTGGCAAACTCAGCAAGAATAGTAGTGTTCCCTAAAACACACCTGTGGAGGGAGGAGAGAGCACATTTACACAGAGTATTTGTCTGCACCTCACAGCTACCAAGGGCTCCAAGCCCTTGGCACAAACCCATTGGAAGTTCAGCTGGCGCTGAGAATCCTTCCCTGCATACACAGAGCATTTAAAACCAATAAAACATTTATAACTGTTTAAAGCTTGGGGTAAAAAACACTTACATGTGCAGAGATTTTTGTGCCTTCACTACCTCTTCTTTTGAACTGTAACGGACCAAAGCATTACCATGTGGGAGGTTCAGGTGGAATGTTATCAGTGGGCCGTGCTGCATGCACAGGGTACGCAGGGTCGAGCCGTCGATCTGGGGGAAACACGTGCACTGGGTGAGAGGAGCCTGGCAAGGCCCCAGCCTGAGCCCCCCATGTGCTCCAGCCTTACCTGAGGTGTAAGGTTTTTTAGAACAAGCCAATTTGTTATTCTCCCTGAGCTGCTCTCTCCCCAGCTTGAACCTAAAGGAGGGAAAACAAAGGAGTCAGTACCTGCCACACAACGGCACCAGCGTGTTGGGAGGAGCAGAAGCTGCATGGCAGCTGACAGGAACATTCACTGATAGTAAAAACTGTGTCACACTAACCTTCTCCAGACTTATAACCACTACAAGGCTGCTCTGGGATGGTACAGGGCTGAGTATCTGTCTCGTAATTTTATTTACTTCCCAAAGCATTTTGATCATCTAAGCACAGGCAAAAGCAGCTACATTGTTGTCAGATGATCAGAACTGAAGCAAAAATACAAAGGTATTTTCTTTGACTCCTGCTGCAAGCTCAGAACAGTTCTGAAGCCTCCCTGGACTATCATGATCTAATTCATTACAGAATGAGCCACTCTATGAACAATGTTAACAGGGAACTGGATCCAGCTGCACTGACATCTGACTTGGAAAGCAATCAGAGAGACAGTTCACACTAAGGACAGAACAAGCACTCTTGCCACCCATGTTACCCTGCACACAACACCTGTCCTTCTCCCAGTTCTCCTCAGCAGAAAACCCGCTGTACAGCTGGTATCCTCCAGGGACACACAAGACACTCCCCAGCTCGGTAACAAACCACAAACCCGTCCATGCACAGAGGGACATCCTTACCAGGGGTGTATCTGGCATCAGAATTTCCCCATCCTCCACCCAGACGAAGGGAATTATCCCAAGTGGACAAGGGTGGTTTCTGGCCTGTCAGCCCTGGCGGTGGGCGGGACGGAGCAGTGATGCTTTTAGGTGGCAAAGGGACCTTCCACAGCTCATGAGCCAGAGAGGTGTTAGTGACTGATCCAGGAGACCACGTTGATTTGGAATCACTGTTTCTGGCTACTAAAAGACACAAAAGACAACCACAATCACTGTGGTGCTGCAACTGTCACCGCACTGCAAAGAAAAGCTGCGACATCAGAGTAAAATCAAAATAGCTGCTTTGAAATCAGTGAAGTTACCGCTCTGGTGAGACCTTGGCACTGCTTTTATTAACACCTAGGATCCCCCTAGAGCGAGCAATGGGGAAGGAACCAGCTCAGAGCAATACAAGCAGACGTCACCTGAAGTGCTTTGTGCTGTACTGCTGAGGGAAACATTGTAGTTGGAGGCACGAATGGATGACCAGGCACTAGTTGAAGGCAGCGTGGTGTTCAAAGATGAGGATGACCCTGTAACAAAGGCAGAGTCAGTCACAACACAGCACGTCACAAATGCACTAAGACTGAAAGGCCTGGTTTGTGATCCAGCCTGGACACACTGCACACTCAGGGGAGGGACCTGTGCCTCTCAGGCCCCATCCTCCATCCACAGGCACACGGTGGCAGCAGGAGCACCTCACACTCACACAGAGCTCAGGCCCTACATTCCGGCATGGCTGGGCTGCCAAGGTTTGGTTGCTGCTTCCAAACACTCCGGGTGTGCACAGCTGACCTCAGGATGCAGAGCACAGCTCCTCTGCCCACATTCCTAGGATAGCTGCTGCAGTGCATCAGCAAGCAAGCTGAGCCAAGGATGAGCTTGGCAGCTGTGACAGGCACAACACAAGAGATAAACCAGGAGAGGAGCAAGCAGCAAACAAATCCCAAACCCACAACACAAGGGATAGACCAGCAGAGGAGCAAGCAAGAAACATCTCCACAAGAGCAGTCTCTGTGACTGAGGGCAGGTTACACAAATTAATCAAGCTGAGCATACCACTGTTCCTGTCCCTGAGGTGGTCAACTTCCCGCACAGTATTAATTGAGAGATTGTTTATGACACTGCCAGGAGTGACGTAAGGGTCAGTTTCGGGGTCGATGTTTGGATAACCTTTCCATGGCTCACCAGGGCGAAACTCTAGGAATACAGATGCAGAAAAGAAGCTTATTTTGATTATTTTTTAGAACAGGAAACAGCTGTCTAAACAAGACACCTCCTAATGACTGAAAATCCAAAACCTTTTACTTAATTTAGTCTGCACTTTATTCACTTAATTTCTAGTTTTTCTGGTAGCATCACCCCAGGCAGACAAACTTCTCTCTGTACAGTAAAACTGCTGGTCTCCATTTCCATCTGCTAAGAACACCCTTCAGGCTCTTCTGCAGGCTGATTCCTGCCCCTCCACAGAGAACACCCAAGGAGCCCAGGACAAAGCCAGGGGAAGCATGGGGGAGGCCAAGGGAGCTGTACCTGGGGGCCAGTTAACACTGCTAGAGCCATTAGGCGATTTGGCACGGGGCCAGCCGTCCCCAATGGAGCCGGGAGGACTGGCTGGAGAATTACTGCTGTTCATAAAGTCGTAAGGAACAAATGGAGAATCTTCCAGCCTAAAACCACTTGAAATAGCACCTGATTGAAAAAACAAAAACAAATAGTGGTGAAATATTTTTCAAATCAAATTTATACATATAAAATCACACTCCTGTAAATCATGCATGAAATGTATGGCAGCTTACTGGCCTCTTATGATGCCAAGTCATACAGAAAATTATATAGGACTGTATAATCTAAAATGAAATGTGTCTGAACAACTCAGGAGAAAACTGTAAGAATAATGTTTCATGGAATCCCTTCATTAAAAGAATACATGTGTTCAATGTAACATGTATTCAACTGAAGTAAAGTATTAATTCCAGAGGGTAAGAGCATTCTGTGGGACCCCAACTGGCCAGAGGGTGTAGTGAATGGATTCTGTGGTGGGAGGGCTCTTGGAAGACACAGCTACAACATGTGAAGGATTTAGAGCTACTGCAAAGCTGTTTATTCTACTCTTATTCCTGGGAGGGAAAAAAATGAAATTTAAAAATCCCTGGAGACAGAGCAAGGAATGGTTTAAAAGTTATCAGACAGCAAAGGCAGCTCTGCTACAGTTCTGAGGGAACCAGGGATTCTATGCAATATAGAAATTCCTAGTACTAGTCAGAAAACATCACCTACACCTAAAGCAACACCAGCACTGTCTGGTGCAACAGTCGGATGTGGGGTTCCGCTGCAGGGTATGGCCACTACATGCTATGGCAGCAAAGTCATCTCAGAGCAGCAAAGCAGCTGACATCTAAAAATACCCCAACAATCCGAGACTGAAGAGTAACAGGAGACTGGGGACACTTATAACTATCTTTAGACACAGAATCTTTGGGCTATAGACTCAAATTTTAACCGGATGAGATTTCAAGCAACTGAAACAGTTGAAATGTCATATGAATACTGATTACTGGAATGAAACACACAGCAACCAATTCCACCTCCTCTAAAACTAAGGACAGCAATGGTACCAGTCTAGCCCTTCTAAGCTCTCCCCAGTTTTAGAATGCAGACATAAGACATTCATAATCAAAACCTGACAGTAAAAATGTCCGCAATGCCCAGAATGTGGTAAATCCCCCAAAATCACCTTAGGGCAGCAGAATGGTGGGAGAGAAAACTTGTAAACCTAAAGCTTTTGGCTTAAAAATATATGAAGCATTCCACTTGAGATTAAGGTAAAACTAGCAGCAACAGTCACACTTACAGAAAAGTCTGGTTAAAAAAGGAATTCTGTACAATGTTTCTACCAATCTCATCACAGGATCACTCTGTAAGCACAGTCAGCAAAGCTGTGGCTGCTGTGGAAGACAAGCAGCACATTGGCACAACAGACACACAATACAAACTGTGATAGCTACAGCAACGCAGGACTTACAGCCACAGCCCAAACACAGGAAACCTGCATCTTACACCCAGAACATGACAGTCTGATGTGTCACGTCAAGTGGTGCTCCAGGACAGACACACTGAACGTACCATGTTTGCTGGAGTTTTGATCTAAGGATGTGTTCACAGAAATGCTGTCGACTGTAGTCCATTTCCTCAGCCGAGATTGTGGCTCTTTAATACTGCTCATATCCAAGTTTACATTCAAGTTTGAGTTCATTCCTGAAAGCATAAAGAGCTTATGAAATACAAACTAGACTTCTGCTCACCATTGCTGCTGTCCCAATAAGCACTGAAGAGCGCATTATGATGGTTCTGTCATGCTTCCAAGTCCCTGGTTTTGAGGAACATTCTAGCATTTGATTCAGTGAACTCACTGCAGACAGAAGCTCAGGTGAGCAATGCAAAGCACTCCCAAGTTCTCAGCTCATGTCCTCATGCAAAAATGTCAGCGGAAGAAGCCATAAGGAAGTTAGAGAAACTAAAATGTAAATACCTAAAACATGGGACAAACAGAACCTGTCTTGGCCTGCTCTAAGCTGTGCTCTGTACGTCCAAACGTTTCTCTGCCAGAGAGTCAAGACAATACCAACCAAAATCAACCCAAATCCCTGGGAGAACCAGCTGTTCTGGGTTTGGAAAGCATGCCCACACTTTTGACTTTGCCTGCTCTCTTTCCAGGTCTGTAAGAATCCTGAACTCACAACCACATCTGGGTACTCTTCCAGCCTTTCAGATATAATTACTTTGTTTCTGAAAATAAATCACTACAACAGTTTCACTTGGGGCCAGAGACACACATGGAACTTCTCAAATGTCTCCCAGAAACACCTTCTTTCAGCACTGGAAATGAGGGCTTCATCTTGCCCCTGAGTGGACATTCACGGCCATAGAGAAGCTGGTTTGTTTGTATGAGGTTTTGGTTGTTTTTCTTAAAGGCATGATCAGGAGTTGATGCCAGAAAAGCCTCCCCTAGAAAAGCCTTGTAAAAAGTGCTTGGAACAGCACAGAGTATTAAAAAACATAACAACTACCAATAGTCCAAGCAGAAAAGTCCAACCGATCCTGTTTCTGACACCTCCCTCTGACATTTTGCTGTTGTCAGAGCACTAACTGCACCACAGTAACCTTCCTTCTACCCCTGGAGAAGCTGCAGAGGCCTGACCTCTGAGAGAAGGGTCAGAAGGATCCCAAGCTGGCAGAGGGCACATTTCTGAACAGGCCAGTGCCAGTCCCTGGCAGGCACGGTCTATCACTGCTCTGCATGGGAGATCTGCGGGCTGAGGGACAGACACCAGACCCTGGATATAAGCCTTAACTTAAACACTCTTTCCAGAAGTAATTTTTCATATTGTATTGTGGAAGACTTTATATTGTTCAGCTAAACTCACTATTTGGCAGAAAAAAGTTGGTTTTATTATTAGAAAGACTTAATTCTGTAATGAATGGAGATGTGGCTACAGGACTAGTCAGGGAGAGGAGGACATCTCAGCCCTCAATCTCTGCTTTGGGTGAATATCCAGTGAATTCCTGGAATGGAAACAGGACCTCTCTGCTTTCCTTGCTTGGTCTCCCAACAGTTACGAGAACTTGGAGAAAACAACATACCTACAGGCTTGTCCAGGAGACAACTGGGTAAAGTGGGCTCCCTTGCACACGGCTACACTGCACCGGGAGGGTGACACCAACATGCCTCTGGACTCAATTCTTCACTGAAGTGGCAAGAAATTCTAGCAACATGCTCCTCCTACCCTTAGGCTTATATGAGGACTGAATGCGGCTCCAGGTGCTTGTATCACTATGCAGTGCTACTCTAGAGGGACCCCAAAGAACTCCTACCTATACTGTGGCAGATTTCTGAGGGATCTCAAAGCAACCTTTCATATACTGTGGGTTCTGGAGACGTGGCCATGATTCAGGTGAGCAGCTACATAACAGTACATTCCAGCTCAAGGAATGAAACAGAAAGGAACATGAGGAAAGCAGGATGCAATTCCCCAGCATGGAGTTTGGGGAGAAAGAGAAACATTCCTTTCCTTAGAACTAACACAGTGTCTCCAATAGCTAAAAAACTTCCTTTGTATGCATTGCCCTTTCAAAAGAAGCACAGTTAGATGTTGATACAAATCATCACCAGAAACTGTGAAGCAGCAGCCTGGACTTGGGGCTGGCCACAAGCCCCCTCAGTGCAGCACATGCAGGGCTGGCTGGCACTGCCCCACTGGGTCTGGCACACTCTGCCTGCAAGCACAGGGATTACAGCTGCAGTCCCTAGAAAACAAACTTCTCTGCAAAAGGCAATGGGAATGCAAAGGAAATCAGCCCAACAGAAATGACCCAATTAGAATAAACAAGAAGAAAAGCAAAACTGAAGGAGAGGGAAAAAATGGGGGTAAGGAACTGAGGTAAATGGTAAACACTTGTAGTAAGTGTAATATAGCATTAAAAAGGGACCTAAAGAAAGGAGAAAATATACAAGCCTGAAATTTCTGAAGTAGAAATTGGACAGAAGCCTGGAAACACAGGGAGAAAGAAAGAGGATATGTTTTATAAATGTTCAGACATTTTGCCTGAAATGAGACAACCATTCTTTAAAAATGCAGATCCAAAAGCTTTTTTCCCTGGACAAAACTACCAACAGGCAAACCAACAGTTTGCTCTACCTGTGCAATTCTAGTCATGGAAAACATTTTGAAAATTCAAAGAAATGTGGCTACATTAATGGATTCTTTGAATGGATTCTGCTTCTAAAAGATTTTTAGCTCCAGGAATCAGGGCCTTGTACCACTGATCCCAAGGGATCCGTAGGATAAAAGAAACACTAAAAGCAGCCAGCCATTCCTTAGGACTGTAAAGCACATGGCACTGAGGCATGGATAGTCCTTGGGAATGAGTGTACTTGGGGGAAAACTCTTCAGTGAACATGGCTAACTGAGTGAGCCCCACAAAAAATTACTACTTCCACTAAAATGGGAAGTGCTGACTGGATTACAGTCATTGTTTTCAGAAGGCAGGCAAGGGGAAAAGTTGGGCTGTGTCACACAAGCACCGACTGACTGCAGGAGACCCACCTATAGGGAAGCTGCTGAATGCATTGATTGGTGACGGCCCTTTCTGCAGCTCAGGAGTAGCGTGGGGTATGACATTCTCAAGGAAGGATTTCATGGAGGGCTGATGGAGTGACTGCTGTTGAGAGGGTGGAGTTTGCTGCTTCATTAACAGGTTTGGATCAAGCTGACGGGACTGTTGCATCATCTGTTGCTGCATACTAAGAGATCGACCCTTAAAAAAACAGAGCAGTTACAATATCAATGGGCAAAAGCTTTTCCACGTTTAAAGAAAGAGAATGAAATGCATCTCTGTGCTCCGTGCACCCCACACAGCCAAACCCCAGCACTAAGTCCCTCCTTTAAAGCCTGTCAAACCCAATTCACTCCTGCACACTTCAATACTAATTCACAGCAAGAAATGTAGCTCAGGATGAAAAACAGTTGCAAAGAGAGTTTGAGAAGTCAAAATAAAGGTGTTTGTTTACCTGCTGCTCCTGCTGCTGCCGACCCCCCGAAGGCATGCTCCTTTGAGACTGCGCCTTTTGCTGCTGAGCCAACAGCCGCTGCGAGACATGTGGTGCGGGGGGGTTTAGGAACAGGCACAGCTCACACCAGGCTCTACTCACTCACACACAACACCGAGCGACCAGCGTGGGCAGCTTACCTGTAACTGGGAGATCTGAGAAAGCTGGTTTAACTGGGACAGTTGATTCAACATGGCTACCTGTTGTGGGCCAAAAAGTGGGCTCAGGCCACCGTTGTTTGGTGCATACTTCAGTAATGATACTGGAACCTGCAAAACAGACCAGGACCAAGAGTGACTGACTCTAATGGGCAATTATTTAACCTGGAATATGTGGAATATTATAACCTCTGGTTAACAGCTGCCTGGTTTCTGAAACACTTAGCAAGGCAAATATGTTCCCAAATATTTACAGAATAAATTATCAGCAACACCAACAAACACGGGACAATTTTCTGAAGCAGCATTTAGGCAGTCTATATACAAAATGCTTTCTGTACTCAATTACCTGAGGGGATAGTAATGGAGGAGGCACTTGAGCACGTGGATTAGGCTGAGATGAATTAAGAGGTTGTGCTGGAGGCTGCTGCATGCTCCTGGGCTGTGCTGCTATATTCCCAACACCAAACACACTGGGATTGCCATTCTGGGGAAAGGACGGACAGTCAGCGACAATAAAGGTTCTGCTGCTTCTCCCACCCCACGCATTTCAATTACAAGTTAAACACATATCGATCACATAGGCAGCTACAATGTTACATTAAAAGGCATTAAATGAGGTCAAGTAACATGCCAAGGATATGCTCATAGCCTTACCTGTCTAACAGAATTCAAGTTTTGCATACCCAGCCCTGTTAGGGAGCCCAGGGCTTGGTTAGGTAGTGCATTATTTGAAGGGGGAAGCTTCATGTTTTGATTGGACATAAACTGCATGTTTTGGGACTCGTCTGCTACAATGCCATCCTGATGGGACAGACAAACCGAGGCGCAACAACCAGCCAGCAAGCAAGCAGAAGGGAGAAACCATTGCCAGGAGCAGAAGGGAAGAGTCACAGGACAGTCCAGCACCAGCAGGAAATAGGCAGAAAACAAAAGAGATCAGGTTAGTCATTGGCACCGCGAAGGGCTACAGAAAGTATTGTATATCAGTGAGTTAAAAAGAACAGATATCTCGTGGATTAACCAGAAAGCCCTCACTCCCCTCTCTGCTGCCTGCAGAGAGCTCAGGAGCACACAAGTAACTACTCAGAATGCAGAGTCAGAGGAGTTCAGAAGTGCCCACCAGTGAGATCCCCACTGACCTTATCGAAGTAAGGACCGCGATCCATGGAAGACTCTTTGGGAATTTGGGGACGAGAACCAGGGCCTTTTCCAACCACACGATTGTAATCGCCAACGCCGAGGCCGTGCTTGTCCATCTCCAACCGCTTATCCTGCAGTAACCCTGCGGGCAGGGAGAAGGGGCTGCAGCACTCAGGGGTGCCTCAGTCTTCAGCTACACCAAAAACAGCTTAGCTTGATACATGGCTAATATTCCTACAGCAGCCAGGGGATTCAGGTGTGAGTATTCCTTTTCTTTAGGGAAATATATATTTTAACTATGTAGAGCCATATATATATATTTTAAAAATTATATATAATGTAATTTACAGAAAGATATAAGCTAAAAGAGAGTCTGGAAGGAAAAGCAATAAAGCCTGACTTGGTTCTGCTGTTCTTACCTCCAGACACGTCCATCTTATTGCTCTGTATGGTTTCTTCTGGTGATTCTCTCTGAAGTAATAAAATGAATCGCAATTATTTCATAATAGTATTTTTAAGAGCTAAAACAAAGATTCTTATATGCTATTTCAATTCAAACCTACAAGAGAGAAAAACTGAAACAATCAGATACTATTTTAAAGCATTTTCTCCCTTTACTTGCTATTGAACTGAGAGCAGGTTATCTCACCAAAACTCCTATGTAACATAGAGGAAACCATCAGGCTACAGGAAGAACACCTGGGTAGTGGTTACAAAACCAGTTTTCACCAATAAAGAGGTCTTTTTGTAATGAGAATGCAAAGAAAAGGGATGGGTGACAGAGGGGAGACAAACACAAGTAAAAAGAAAACCAGAATGAAGATGAACACGAAGCATTTCAAAGTCTGTGCATCATAACTAGCCCTGTGGTAAGGCAGAAAAACCAGACAAAGGCAGATACTTACCGAAAAACTGAGATTTGTGAATTGCTTAATGAATGGATTGATCCATGTTTCATCTTGCTTATTTCCACCTTTCATTATTCCCTTAAAAACACAAAGGCATTTCTATGATACTCAGGTATTTACCAGGAACAGCTTCAATTACATCACAAAGTGTTAAGAATGAAAATTAAAGTGTGATGGTGCTGCAATCATGCAGGAATCCCTTCTGACTTAGCTTTCAGAAATTACAAGAAGCCCTGTCCCAAGCGTCTCCTTACCTTTGTGGGCATTTTTTTCATGTAGGGTGGCCAGTTTAACGATGGGTTGGCTTCTTGTGAGGAACTGCTGTTCCACATTCCAATCTCGACATCCTCCTCTTCCTCCCAGCTGGTCTGACGACTGCCTGTCAATGGCATATCATCTCCACACCAACTATCTTGCATAGATTTAGGCCCTGGTTGTGAAAAAAACCCAGCACATGAACATTTCAGTGGCAGCTGCTGCCCTTCACACCAAACACCAGCTTGATGCCAACTGCAAGGCAAACACCCTCAAAAACGTGAAGCTTCCACAGAGGTATTTCACCTTCCTCAAACACACTTGTCCCAGGATGACACAGAGAGCACTCACCAGGTTTATTTGGAGGCTGTTGCCCAAGAGGAGCGTTTCCCCAGCCAGAGGTGCCTCCTGCATCGCTGATGGGCTCTCCCCAGCTCGTACCAGTGTCCATGGGCTTACCCCACGCTGAAGTTCCGTTATCTACAGTAGTGGCTGGAGTAGAAGGCTCTCCCCAACCTTTGCAAAGCAGGGGGAGATATTGGCATGGTTTTGAACAGTATTTAAAAGCTACCTAAAGAGACTCAAGTGTTTTGCCTTTTCTAGATCCATAACATACAATAAAAAGCACATGAGCACACATTTCCATTTTGTGTCAGAGTCATTACAACTGTAAGGTGTTTCATAAGTAAAAGCAATCACAGAAATACAGATTTCATATCCAAAGAATTACATTTTGGTAATACAAATTTCTAAGATATTAAGCTCCTAAGAGCTGCTCATTACATATAAGTGACCCTTCTCTGCACTTGAAAAAAGAGACAGAGCACAAGATACTTCCTAAACCCCATGTAAGCTCCTCTCCATTATTCATTGCTCACGAAACTACAAGACCAGAAAGTCTGATCCAGAGTCTGTATAAACCCAACATCCTTCATTCTGTCTCGTAGCAGTTCAATGCTTTTTTTGGGAGGCTCATTGGCAATATTAAGTTTTAACTGTTTTAGAATAATTTAGAAAAACAGTTTCATTCCTCAGATACTATTTTAAATATTTTCTGCATGTTCCCACTCCCCAGAACTCAAGCAGAGCTGTCTAGGCCTTATTACTGCAGCTATTTAAAACTAGAACAGATCTTCCAATCTGTACAAAACCATCAAATCTCTGAGCCCTGCTGTTCATTTTTTAATAAACAAAACCTGTACTTCATCGGCGTTTGCCCTTTCCATTGAAAGTAAAATATTGTTCTATGAAGCAAGAATAAAAACTTGCTTTATAATCAACAGAAAACACAAATCTGGGTAAAAGTCAGGCTTACCAGAACCCGAACTGCTCTCCTTGCTAGTCATGGCACTTGAAGACAGTAGCTGCGGATGTACCTGTGCTTGCTGGTCTGAACTGCTGCTACTGTTTGGGACATTTTTATTCCACATATTCACATTTTTGTAGTTGTATTTGCTTGGATCACCCCAAGCAGAAGTTCCATCATCAATCTCCATCTTTCGGCGTATGGATTCGGGGGATGGCTCCTCCCAGCCTGTGGGCTCTTCCTCCTTTGCTGGGGCTGGCATCGGCCCCCCCAGCCAGCCCGACCCTGGGGGTTTGTTCGTGGCAGATGGAGCTCCCCAAGAGCCAACATCTTGTTTGTTCCATTCAGAAGAGGAGTTGACTGGCTTTGATGAGTCCCCCCAGACTTGAGGCTGATTGGATTTTGGAGGGTCTCCCCAGCCCTGGTTCTGGTTAGACTTTGCAGGCTCATCCCATCCTGAAGAGTTGCTTGAATTTGCATTATTACCTCCCCAAGTAACAGAATTTGATTTACCTGTCTCATTCCAACCAGACACTGATCTGTCGCTGTTGCTACCTCCAGAACTGGATTTCTTTGCCTCACCCCAATGGTTACTTCTGGAATTTTCTCCCCAGCTGTCACTGGCAGACACTGCCCAACCCTGGCTGGCCTTCTGTCCATCTCCCCATCCCTGCTTCATCTTCGGTGTGTCATTCCAGGATGACTTTTCCTCTTTGCCACTTCCCCATGATTGATTGCTCTTGACCATTACTGTAGCAGCAGAATCTTCTTCCCACCCCCCTTGGCTGTTTGACCCTTTGGAGTCTCCCCACCTTGTAGCAGACTTTGGATCTCCCCACCCCGATACAGATGAGGTATCATTATTGTTAGGGCTAGGTCTATCCACACACCCCCCTGAGCTGGAAGTCTGTGTCACAGAGCCCCCCCAGGCCTCTGTCCCATTGTCAGTTTTTCTTTCACCCCTTGGTGATGTTTCGGTATCCCAGGCAGTGTTCTGTTTGATTGGAGTCTGTCCCCAACCAGAGTTGGAGAGGACACGTGGATCTAAGTCAGTTCTGTTCACTATGCTTTGGAGTAACGTGTGCTGGTCAACCTTCCTCCTCTCTCGGTTCTGGCTGTCCGCAGCTCCTCTGTCCTCATGGCACCCAGCACTCTCTGAGCTCCCCTCGCTGTCCCCCGTACCTGTTTTGGCCCACGTGTTGTTCTGCTCAGCCATCTGGGACACAGCAGAACTCTGGCTATTAAGGTCATCCTCCTCAGTAGACTTCCATCCATTTGTAAACTTCCTGCTGTTTCCATTCACACTTTCATTGGAATGCTGATTACTAGGCAGTTTGCTCCATTCCCCGTTGGAAATGCTAGTGCCAGTGCTTTGTGCAGGGTTGCCCCATCCTCTTCTGCTCCCGCCAGCACTTGCACCATTCCCACTTCCCCACGGCATGTTCTGGGAGTTGACTGTCCCTGCCTCCCACACCCCTCCGCCTTTATTCCCATTGATTTGAAAGTTAGTGCTGCCAGGCCCGCTCCCGCCCGGCTGCATTAGAGTTGCATTCACAGTGTCACCATTAGCTTGGCTGTTTGGGCCTGGACATTTGTCTCCAGAGTAACTGGAACCATAGGCGCCCCAGGTAGTACCGTAAGAGCCACCAGTTTTGGCCTCACCATTGCTCAGGTGAGAGATGGAAGTGCCGTTTGCCACTGGAGAGGCCTGAATCTGAGAATGATTAATTGTGCTCACGCGCCAGGCCCCGGGCCCTGCAGTGTTGGGCAGCTCATTCATCTGCACCGAACCAGCAGAGTTTGGTAAACTAGAGGTCATAAAGTTAGTAGTGTTATTTGGTCCATTCATTTCAGTGTTAAGGTTTTGAGGTTGCCCACTGAATGAAACATTCCTTGTACCATTTACTTCAGAATCACAGCTTTCCTGAAGGCTTCCCCAGGAACCGTGGGCTGAGCCACCCACTTTCGAGTTAATACTCTGGCTGTTGGCCATCTGACCTATGGTACTGCACTGAATGCTTGTGCCAGGACTCCCACTCCCCACGGACCCTTTCAGGGCATGTCCACTGTTCTCCAACACGGACCAGGCACCATGGTTGCCATTTGAATTCAAAGTGCTTGGATTTAACCCTCCATTTGATGAAGAGTTTATGGTGCCCCAAGCATTCATTCTATTGTTGCTACTTTCAGATTTGCTGTCAGGAGCATCCACAGAAACTTGACATGTGCTTATTATGGATCCATGGGATAACCCCCACGGCCCATTAATACTTCCATTGCCCACATTATTGCTGTTGCTACCAATCACAAACTTATTCTGAGACCCATGTCCAATGCCATTGCGAATGCCATCGCTTTCTCCGCCTGTGCTCCCTGAAGCCATGATAACGAGGTTCCGCTCTGACCCAGAGCTGGAGGCAGAGTCAGTGTCCATACATTCTGAAGTCAGCTCTGGGTCACTGCCAGTGATTGATGGCCATGCTTCTTTGTCAGAGCCGTCTACGATAACTTTATCCCAGTTTGTGCTGGAGTCACTATTTGAAGAAACTGGTCCCCAGTGAGAATTTTCATAATGGGATCCTAGACCACTGTGGTTCAGATCTAAAAGGAAGGAAAGTCCAAGAGCATTACTGTAAATTTGGTATTATTACTTCATTAAGAAGCAGAAGAAAAAAAACACTAAGCCAGGAATTATTTTGCGTATTATTTTGCTTCAGTTAATGCTACAGTCACACAAGGTGATGGAGAAAGCTCCAAGTACAGCTGCCCAAATGCTGTCACACATAACACTTCCTTCAGCATGCAGGGCTGCTCTGACAAAAGGCTAGGAGAAGCACTCCTAAAGATACATTTTTTTCAGAGAAACATTAAAAAAAACCCACTCTGCATCACCACATACAAAGTATTTTCTAAAAACATATAGATATTAAAAACTACAATATTACATAAAACCCAAAGACATCCTGAAAGGAAGAAATATGAACAGGACACTGCACTGACCCAGCAATATCAAGTGCTGCGTGACAGCAGCCAGAGAACACACACCTTTCCTCCTCATTACAGACATTATATAAGATTCTTAAGCACAAGTTACTTGGGATATTTTTATACAACAACTTGACACAAAAAGCACAAGACCCATCTGAAGTACTGCTTCAGAATGCACTGATGCAAAAGTCTATTTTAAATTAATTTTTAATCAATATCAATATTACTCTTAGTACAGTGAAAAAGAATCAAGTCCAAGAGCCTGGCTCCAAGAGCTGGAGCAGCACAGAGCAGGGACCACCTGCTGCTCCTCAGCATGGGGCTGGTGGGAGCTCAAGGGGGTCCAGGCACTAAGCTGAGCTCCCCCTGGCAAATGCAACATGACAAACAAGGATGGTGGCTCCGCAGTTTGGAACAGCAGGAGTGGGAAAAGACCTGCTGCAGGCAGACAGAGCACTGTTGTAGTGCCTGGCAGCTCCACAGTCCTGGAAAACCACAGAGCATCCTTGGGAGAACTGCAATTCAGTTGAACATAACCCAGAACCTGCTGATTCATGTGCTACTAGAAAAACATGTCCTGTCTGAGAAAATGTCCACAAATCTCAATATTTCAACTCTCACCCTGATATTTTAAAAAAGACATTTAACCTGTATTAAGAGACTGATCAAAGAATTGTCTGCACCCTTGAGAGTGAGGGAACTAACAGCACAGAACACCACCTCGATTACACAAACACCATCCCAATAACACTTTCAAAAGCAACACAAAGGCATACAGATGGCAAACAGCCTGAATTCAGTGTGGAAAGCAATATAAGTTATGACTACAAGTCGGAGAGAAATGGTAAAACACACCCTAATTTGCACAGCAGCAGAATACCTAAAGAAAGCTTGTACTGATTACAATTCTATTACCCTAATTTAACTGTGATGCAGTTTGTGCCGAGCCAATCCACCAACAGCACACTGTGATTAGCTTCCACTCAGCCAGAATCTTCTCCTGTTACATACAAAACTACTTTGACAACAGTCTTTCTCCTGGGTATAAATACGTGTTGGTGATGTTTAGTACGAGCCACTGTTCTGGAACACTCCTATCTGATTCTCCTCAATCCATGAACTTGGGAGATCAAGGATACAAACACTGAACAAGCAGATATTAACTCTGACTTTTCGTATCTGTCAGAGACCACAAAAACACACTCAAAATTGAAAAGTGACAGCTGACAACATACTGCATTTGGTGCACAGCACAAGGACCCAGAACAGCCCACTCTTGCTCTTCTTCTCAAAACTATTTCAGGTTGCAACTGAACTTTTGCTGCGTAAATCCTGGACAAAACATTTACACAAATCTGAGTTCCTTAAAATCCTGTAATCTGCTAACATTGTTTTCAATTATCTGTAATTTAATGTTTTGCAATAATCTGTAATTTAATGCTTTTTAGCTATGAGTTATTATGCAAGAAACGTTTGCAGGAAACTGTATTTATTTACAAATGCAGTTTGTTTGTTTTAAAGTAGTCACATGGGCTAAAATAAACAACAGGACTGAGAAGTGTAAATTGAGAAATACCTGGATCTTGCTCTCTCTGCTCCTTTCTCTGCTCAGTACACCTGGCACCCCCAGACTGTCAATACTAGACCTTGCCAATCACTGTACCTTTGGCCCGTATGAGCAAATGCATTTTACTAAACAAACTTCTGAGCTTTTAGTGAACAATCAAGACATGATTTCCTTCACAGTGCTGTGACACATTTCTGATAGAAAGCACAGGCTTGCACAGATTATTCAATTTCATACCACAAAGAGGCAATTTAACATGTAAGCATAAAGGTAAAAAGATACTTAGTGTTTTAAAGCTAAGGTGCCAAAAGCTCTTAGTATGAATTCTGACTAAATTAGAAACTTAAAAATGCTAAAGCAGATTAGTATGCAATGGCACAGAGAAAGTATACTAAAGTCATTCACACAGCACATGCTACTGAAAACCGTGAGCCAAAGAATAAAAAATAATAATAAAAAAACTCCAGACAAAACTGTGTGAAACATGTAACTACTACAAACAAGGTAGTACAAAAGCAGGTGAGATGGAAGTAGCTAACCTGACTGGTTAGGGGAGTGGCTCACCAAGTCCCGAATGGGAGGCATGCCTACAAAAAAAAAAAGGCAAGAAAATCACAGAAGTGTTATTTCAGTAAACGAGAGAACAGTCCCCAAACCACTCACTGCTGTAAACCCAGCCTTTAGCCCCTTTTTCCAGGACAGGCTTCTCTCAGAGCCAGCTCAGCCTCACTGGCTGCTCTGATCACCTTCCCCGAGCAGGGACTGACAGCAAAGCCAGCCTGGGGATTTCAGCATTAGCAGTTCAACTGCTTTCACAACATATTTGCACTGCTAGCTCCTTGTTACACATTTGGCATGTAATGAACAAGTTTAACATGTCCTTAAAAGTTTGATTTACATAAAAAAGAGGAACAATTTCTAGTCATTGAAACCAAAACCAGTTCATTTTGGACTGTACTGACTTAGAGGTTGAGGGGTCAGCCCTGAAACTTCAGCAGGTCCTCTGCCCTCTCTCACCAGCACATTAGCTCCACCTCAAAGTCCATATTGTGCTGCCTGACTGAGCAAACAGCAATATCTAAGTATGGCCTACCCTGATTTAACCTAAGCACGTGTGTAACTCTCATTTACCCTCTCTCACAGCCCCCTCTTCCTCTGTGCCCCACAGGTGCTGTATGGAATCAAAGTTCGTATTTCAAATTCACAAATTTTACAGTTGGAGATCACACCTGTTACATTTAAGGCAACATTTCCCAAATTAATTCAACCTCCATCACTACTAACGGCAAATCCCAACTGTTCCCTTCTTCCCTCACTCCTACAACAGCCAAGAAACTCCTCCAAGTTAAAGGAGGAATCTTTTGCTCACAGGCTGTGTCTGAGACACAACTTTCTGGCTCTGCTGCAAGATGCACTGGGATAAAGGGAGACAGGAGGAATCCAAAACTGGAGCCACACCAGGATCTGAGGTGCTCTCCTCTTCTGCCCTGGCCCACAGTTGTAAGCAATTACTGCTATTATTTTAGTTCGTGACACAAATCAACTAACTGTGGAATAACCACCTGGCTGTTCTGACGTGTTCCAAAGCAAAGGTGAGCAAACACCAGGGCAGTGATCTACTCTTCTTTTTGTGTGAAGTTTGCACAGGGGGCACACAACAGTGAGGCCAACAACTGAACTGGGTATGAAAGTGTCCTGACAAAGAGCTTATGGAGATAACTTAAAATAACTATCTTGGCACAAGCCTGGATCTGTTTCAGAAACACTATGAGCTTCACTTATATGTCTTTTCTAAAAAGATATGCCAAATGTCCCCAAACCAGCAGAAAAACTAAGAACGCACAGGATTATCCCCTCTTCAGCTTCATTTTTAAACAAAGCATGTTCATTTTCCAAACAGGAGATGATTGTTCACACAAAACACAAGTGAAGAGATGCAGTTTTGACCACTATATAATTAAAAAACTCCTCAATACTGAAAAACTTAGTGTGGCCGGGGCAACTAAAGACTTTAAATTCAGCAGTACCCACACTCCCTGGGTTTTACAAATCACTACCAAACCATTCCAACCACAGCTGGAACTGGGGAGAGGGGGCCTTTCAGGAATGACACATAAACCAACCACAGCCATTCCCAATTCCCACAATTCTGACTTCAACATTTCAAGCCACAGTTTTTCTTTCAGCCCTAAAATACATATCAATTCCAGTAGCTGCTAAATAATGCTTTAAAACAAAAAGTCAAGAAGCGATTCTGTTAAGGTATCAAATTTAATCCCAGTGTCCATGGATATCCTGTCAAGGACAGGGAAGGGACCTACAGATATGTCAAATTTCATGAAATTTTTGATTTCAGAGGTAACACCATGGAGAGTACCTGGAACTGCTGTTGGAGACCAAAAGAGGAACTAGGGAGAGTGAGTGAGACTGAAACAGGCAAATGACAACAGCATTTCCTTTCAAATACAAAGGTGTCAGAAGACACTGGGTCACCCTTAGTTGCTCTGCTGGACCACAATCACCTCACCTCACCAGCAACTCATCAGACAAGAGCTTGAAACCAGGACAAAAATCCAGCATGGAAAAATTATTCGCCTTTACGTTATTCCCTTTCTAGTCTATGTTTCTGAAACAACAGAACAACACATCCAAATCAGATGTTATTCCTGATTATTCCAGGGAAAGAGACCTTCCAAGCACACAAACAGGTGGCACCAAGAAAGGTGACCCTTGCTGCCCAACCCCAGGTGGTGGTCCTGAGGAGTTTTCCTGGGACATGGACACCAGGAGCAGAGCCCACAGAGTCAAAGTTCTGACAGGATGCTACTGGCTACATAGACATTTTCTTAAGGTGGGAGAGTGATTTGGCCAACCAGTCTCTTCCCCGGAGGCCACCAGAACCAGCTGGAAGTGTAGATATACTGTTCAAATCATTAAGGTAGTGTTCAGACACAGAACTCCTCCCAGTGAGGCCGCTGCCCCAGACACCAGTACAGCACTGGGACATGCTGGCAGTGCCCAGCCCGAGGGTGTCCAGCCACACCAGCACAAATTCAAGAAAAACTGAGCAGAACTGGGAAGAATGCACTACACAAATGGGAATCCAGCTAATTAAATACCAGGCTGGTTCTCACCAAAGAAGTGCAATGGAGGACAGTACACAAATCCTCTGGACACAACGAGGTTTCATAGGCTGCATAAACAGTAATATTTCTTAAGTTGGATTACATGAAAATTTTTATTTAAATCGCCACTTGCTACCATACAACCTGACCAGCAGAGGATATATCCTGCCCAAAAAGCTTCAACTCAGAAGCAACCAAGTATATAAAAGGTGACTTAAAACCTGGCTATGGACAGGAACATTACAGAGGTGAAACAAAAAAAATTAACTACTTAAAAATTAGTTACTGCAATGGTAAAGACTTCTAGCAGTATGTTACAGAAATAATACTGGAAAGTAATATGGGGAACTTTCATTTTAAAGACTGCTTCTTCAAGGCTCAGTAATCAGAACAGCTCAAAATTTAACTCAAACTTGGAACATCAAGGCTATTTTGAGGGGTTTTTTTTGTACTGAAGGGGCTGGGAGTCACATCCTTTGTGGTCTATAAAACACTAATTTTGAGAAACACTGGGAACTCAGTAAAGTCTCAGAAAATATTTGTGGAAACAAATTACATCATCACTGCTATGTGCACATCAAAATATAAATACAATTATAAAAATGAGAAAGTATTTAACCAACATATTAAATATTAGCATACACTAATACCAAATCCCTTTGAAAAGCTAGATCCCTCACAAAAAGCTACTTTCTTCCAGTGCAAAATAAACTGTATTAATGTCCTGGAAAATTAACTGAACTGCATGCTAGTGCAGTCACTAAACAGCACAGCATGCATGTGTAACAGGTAAGTTTATCTGTGTTAAAAAGGTATTTGCAGAAATGCACAATAAGGTAAAATAACAAAGGATAACTGTACTTAAATAGTAATAAGGGTAAAGATGGATCCATTTTGTAAGGCAACCAGGCTTCAGGTGTATAAACAGAAAAACACTGATTGAACAATAAAAAGCAATTCTGATATCCTGAACAAGCCACACTCGCTGGATCTGTAGGGATGAAGTTAAAAAAGAGAAAATTCTTGAGGAGCCATTCAGAATCCTGGAATGGTTTGGGTTGGAAGGGACTTTAAAGCTCATTCAGTTCCACACCCTGCCATGGGCAGAGACACCTTTCAATATCCCAGGTTGCTCCAAGCCCCATCCAAACTGGCCTTGGACACTTCCAAGGATGAGGCAGCCACAGCTTCTCTGGACAAGCTGTGCCAGGGCCTCATCACCCTCACAGGGAGGAATTTCTTCCCAATATCCATCTAACCCTGCCTTATGGTAGTTTGAAGCCATTTCCACTTGTCCTGTCACTCCAGGCCCTTATAAATAGTCTCTCTCCATCTTTCTTGTCTTGGCTCTCTTCAGATCCTGAAAGGGCACAATTAGATCACCCCAAAGCGTCTCTTCTCCAGGCTGAACAATCCCAGCTCTCTCAGCCTTTCCCCACAGCAGAGCTGCTCCATGCTCCATTCCCCTAATCATCTCCACAACCTCCTCTGGACTCACTCCAACAGCTCCATGGCCTTCCTGCTGGGGACCCCTGAGCTGGAGGCAGCACTGCAGGTGGAGTATCTCCTGAGAGGGGCAGAATCCTCCCTCAACTGCTACTGGCACTGTGGGATGAGCCCATCTCTGGGAAGGGTCCTAAAAGCCCTTCCTTGTGAAATCTGTCTATTAAAACTGGATGCAAAAAAGCTGCTTCATACACACTTGGGTCAGTGATCAGGATATAGACTGGAAATCTGGAGCACACCCATGGTCATACTAAAATCACCACCTGTTCCAAACCTGCCATGTCTGTCATACACCACTGACAACAATAAACCACTGAGACAGGGCCTGAAGTTTCAGTATGGAACTTGCACAAATAGGCCAATACCATCAGCAATGTTCAATATCAAGCTACAACACAGGAAAACATGTCCTCATGCTACAGCTTACAGTGAAAGTTTAAATCATGTTGGCTCAAATATTACACTGGTAATTGAATTTAAAATATTCGATTTTAGTTCAGGGAAAACACGATACTTGCCCTCACCTGGCTGTTTTTTGCTGCTGTTGGGCACTTCTCCGTTGGTCACAGGCTGGTTAGTGGTGACAGTGCTGCCTCCTGACTGGCCGTTTAAGACTTTGGGAGTGGATCCCAGGTTTGCAGCTATCACTGGTAACTGCTGCCCTCGTTTCAGAAGCTGTTTCTGTTCCTGGTGTCGGAATCGCGGTGGTACTTCCCGAGGAGGGTATCGAGGCAAGGGCTGCTGCTGGCTGCTGGCTGGGGCCCGCTTGGCATTATTAGTAGTGCTGGTTCCTGTGGAAGTGCCGTTGGAGGTGACAGGCTGAGGCTGGCTTACACTTGTCTTGGTTTGTTCTGGCACTACCACCACCCCCAGGTAAAAGAAAGTGGGACACAGTTATTCATATGAACAGCAACTTAAAAAATCAAAGACTGAGTCAATACTCTTAGAGGTGTTTATATATGATGAAACAGCACCATTTCTTCCTATTCAAGCTGTAGCTCATTCCCCAGGAAAAGCTCTGTTATCCCACAATTACACATTTTCAAGGCACAAATCTGGAAGGAGGAATATGCCTTGCTATCACTTCTAACATCATCAGGTACAATAAGATACTACTAACCAGCTTTCCATAGCTTTTGGCTGACACATCAGCACTATGCAGTTTATTTCAGCATTTAATCTTCATTTAGAAAAACATTTAAGTACTAAAAAATTAAGTTTCCCACTGGAGTTAGATTTTTAGTGTCACATACAGAAAACCTCTCTGGTCTAGCCCAAAAAGAACAAGGAGTGAACAGAACCTACAGGATGTGTTGCTAAAATTTCCCTGCTCTATCAACCCTAAAATCCAAAGGGGAAGGTATCAATGCCCTGAAGTCAGTGGTGCCAGCAGGAATGGCTGCCAGCACAGGGAATGCTGCACACAGCCTGGCAGGATGGGACTGGCACTCGGAAAATGCCAGTGTGCAACTGCAACTCCAAATTACCTCACTGCCGACAGCGTGGCCCCGGCAAGGCGAGGGGAAGGTCAAATCATCTGCAGAGGTCACAGCAAGGGAACACACCAAACCCAGCTGCTGAATGAAGGGAAACCCACCCCATGCTCAGCTCCACACCCCACCCCAGCAGCACAACGAGGGGTGAGTGTGGGGCAGGTGAAGGAGCTGGTGAGTAAACCAGCTCACCAGGCAGGAAGAGCCACTGAGCTACTGGTGTGTGCCCCTGGTGCTACTGCCATCCAGCCCCATCCCAGCACACGTGAGCTCTACTTCATCCCTCACATTATTGAGATGTTAAGGTACTTTTAAAATTTCCAGGATAAGATATCCATAAAGTATGGTAATATTTACTGTGGAACCTTCTGAAATACCTCAAGACTCAACCATGACCTCTCTCAGCACCAGGAATATTGTTGCTACAAGATTAAAAATGTAGTTTTCAGGGGCTTTTACAATTTTTTAGATTTGTTTAAAGACCATTTGATCATTCACTTTCAGGAACAGATTCATGGGAATAGGACATAAAAAATAAATGAAAACAAACTCAAGCTTTTATTTAAAGAATCAATTTGAACACTGTCAGTGCTATTACTACTACAATTTCAGTTTATTTTTACTTTAATACACAATTATATATTCTGAAAAACACAAACTAGAAGGCCTTTAAAATAAAAATATCACAGAAGAATCAGCATCGGAGCTGTCTTTTAATGGAATATTATACTTAGGCTGCTTAAGGAAAGCAGGAAAGAAAACTTTTGGCAATGTCCTTGTTTGACATGCAGGTGGGCAGAAGCCTCAGGGTGAGGAGCACCCAGGAGCTCCCCCCAGAGCGTCCCTCTCAGCCACAGCAGGGATCCAGTTCTCCCATGTCACAGCTGACTGGAGAGGGACCAAATTTAGGAAAGGAATGGCCAGGACATAAGTCAACTTCATATACAGAGCACAGGGAATAGAAGGTACTCAAAAGCTATTAGATAAATTGGGAAGTTGATAAAAATCACCAACACCACCCCAGATTTCCTCAATTTAAGCTGTTCCCTGTATTAAGAGGGTGTAATTGACTCCTTGAACTATGTTTTGATGCACATAATGTGACAACAAATTATCATCAAAACTGAACTACACAAATACAATGTAGTCAAACAAATCTACTTCATTTGCTCCTTCTAAAATTTCTTGCTTTCAAAATAAAATAAGAGTGGTAAACCCTGGGGGGGAGCTGCTATTTAAGCAAATTGCTGCGAATTTGTTGACAATTTAATGCAGAACTGTTACTTTGCACTTCTCTGTGGTCTAGGTATTGCAAAAAGTTCTGAAATTAAAACACATGTATTCACACTCCACAATCTGTGTAACCACTGCCCAAACCTTAACTTTTGGCCCTCTCCCTGTGCTTCTTGCTTCAACTGATTGCACAGATGACCCTTCACAGCCTGGAGCTGAGCTGTGCTGACAGGGACACACAGACACCCCTTCCTGAGGACAGTGTCACACCCAGCCAACAGAGCAGTCCTGGAGCCATGAGGAGACACACATACTCCTTCAGCACACCCCATTTATGCCTTTTTTTGTTGTTTTGTTTTTACTGTAAGCTTAAGCAGAAAATACAAATACCCCTTGCTTGAGGAGATCCTAATACAACAGAGCACCTGGTAACACGCTCACTGAGTCACTTCTCCTTCCCTGCCACTTCCACTGCCCCTACAATTGCTCTTCTGGGATGAAGTGAAATAATTTCCATCTGACATTCCCTGGACACCCCGACAAAGCACACTCAGGGCAGTCCTAACATTTTACTTTCCTAATTAAAGCCACTTTAAGACGAAGCGTGTTAGAACAGACCCCAAGGAACTCAAATCACTCTCACCATCAAGGAGTGTGACTAATAAACAAGGTACTTGTTGCCCGCCAGCCCTAAGGCACAGCACCAACAGCACTTCTCTAGCAGTTCGAGACTATGAAATCCCATGTATTCTAAGCATTCATTTCCATAGCAAAGGTAGCAATTCTGGCTACTGTGATCAGCAAACTGAATAGCAATCTGCCGGGTTCCAGGGTTAGACTACAGAATATGTAGAGTCCGTATTTGTATGCTAATTTTAAATTGAAATTATCCAAAGTACAACAGAATTCCCTTGCACTGGCTTCCCTGAGAACGACAGAGTAAGTTTTAAACTATACAATTTATTCTGTCCAACATTTTCTGCTCCACAACTTCTCAGAAGACTAAATAACACATTAATATTCCAATATGGCTTCTATGAATTCCAACACCCCTAAATCATTATCTTAATATTTGAATTTGTTCTAAACAAGTTGCCTGCTAATAAAAGTTTCTTCTGCACATCAGCATTTTATTTTGAATCTTATTAAGGCAGAAAGATAATATTAACAGACCTGCAGTTTATCACAGTTAATTAGCTTGACTAGGAACGGCAAGTTTACATAAATGAGTATTAAAAATTACAGATTTTCATAAAGAACAAACCTGCTGCAAACCCTCAGAGCAGGGGATGGTGGAGTTACAGTTTACAGAGAGATTCCAAAGAAAGACGCTTCCAACTTGTGTTGCTTTCCCACTCTGCAGATTTCATTAGAAAATGGAGGAGAAGCATGGTGTCATTTTACTGCTCCAGGAGCTGCCTGCCAACTCCTCCTGGAGCAGGGGCCCAGGGACTCACACTCCCCCTCCAGTAAAAAAATGGCAGCTGCTTGAGTAACTTTAACGCAGATGGAAAACAGTTTCTCCCTCGCCCAAATTCAGCGTACAGAGCTCAAATCCTCCCCTAATACACACAAAGAACAGCCCCAGGCTGCCAAGGAAATGCTCCTTGCTCCTTGCTGCTGCTGGAGCAGCCCCTGAAAAACGCCCTGTGCCGCTCTCCGTGCATGGCATGCCCCGGAGTTGTCAGGGCTGGAATGCTGAAGGGCAAACAGAGGAAGTCTGGCTCTCAAGCTGACACACGTAAGATGCACTGCTCGACTTTTCGTGCTGGAAAAATGGCCGCAGCTGTGAGCTCGGAGCTGCTCTGGAAAATATCTGCGGGTCTGCCAAGGCGTTAACCCCTGCGGGGCTGGGGGCGCGCGCCCTTCTGCGGGACAGCCCAGCCAGCAGGGCCCCTTCCCCGCATTCTTCCACTCGTTCTCAGGATTTAAGAGCTAGCAGAAGAGTTTCCCCAATCAGCAAAAGCACAGGCAGAAAAGTGAAAACCCCGACGAAACCCAGAAGGGTCAGCGCAGCTGGGCCGTTCTGCTTTGCGGAGAACACGACTAAGAAGTTTCCAAGGTGGGAAATATGAGTCAAAGATTTCAATTCCACACCCAGCTATTTTTAGAGCACTTTCCGTTTCAGTGGGTAATTCAGTTTATTCTGTTCTGTAATGGAAGTGGCACTTTCTGCTGAGGGATCCAGCGCTGCAGTGACAGCTGGGTGCAGCTCGAGCTCCTGCTGCTCCCCAAAGCCCAGAACCTTTCAGAACTAACCCCAAGCCCAGCACTGAGCAGGTTTTATCAATTACTTCACATCTATATATTAAATTGTGTGCAAAGGGCATTTCAGCTCACAGCTCTCACCCTGGGGCAGCACACCCCAACTGCTGGAGGGAGCACACACAGCTGAACTCAAATATCCTTCTTGAACAGCACTTCCTTCAGTGCTTGACTCATCAGCAGCTACCTGGGGCCATAGTGCTGCTTGCAGAGTTCAGGTTTAGAGGGAATTCAGGAGAAATTGATTCATTTGTCTCTCTTTAATAGCACTGACAAAATAACACAGCAAAAGGACATATTTTGCCAAGCTAGAAAGGACACCCCAACCAACAACTGACTATTCTACAGTATTTTCAACAAATAGGGAATTTCAAACTATCCTTAATTTTTCCTACAATACCTGGTACAGGAGCATTGGGAAGGCACATGTCCATGTGTTTTGCCAGGTGCTCCACAAACAGATAAACTTTCCCCTTAGCAACTAATACACTCACCTCTAACTGCTCTGATCTGCTCTTCCCTCCTTTGATAAAACCAGCTGATCAAACCAGACAGGTGAGAATCCCTGAAATCCACAGGAATGCCACATATGCGTTTTTAACTGCAATACTACAGTAATAAAATGCTTCTGGTACCAGAAACATTTATACTAGCATCACCTTCATTAATTCCACTCCCAGTCCTGAGCAGGAAAAGCCCGAGCTCCATGAACTTCCTCAGACAGTTCCCATCATTTTATGTGAACGCTGGGACTGCTTCAGCTGGCACAGCAGCAACTTCTACCTTAGCTAAAACAACAGTTTAGACCCATCCAAACTATGCTTAAACCGAAGAAATATCCTCCCTCCCCACCCCCCCTACTTAACCAGCTCCTCTTCTGAAAGAAGCTCATAATTCTGAATTATTTAGAGATCCTATACTCTTGTATTTTATCTTCAGCTCATGCACAGAATAAATTATTTAAGACATTAACGTGATGGAAACTTGGAAACTAATGAAACATTAATTTGCATCCTGAATACCAGGAGGCAAAACTGGTGAAACAAAGCAAGAGCCATGTGCAACACAAGCTATGGATTTTGTTCCTACAGAAACTGTGGCAAGAAGTTGTGTATCTGCACCTCATGATGTCTGTTCTTCCAGAGCACTGCCAGCTTCCATTTCTCTGATTACTCTAAATTCCTGCTAAACTTTCTGAAATACCCTTTAAATAATAATGTAATTAAGTTGGAACTTAATACTTCCATTAGTGAACATTACAAAAAAAAATTAAAAAATAAAAAAAATTACTTTGTCCATCAGAAGAAAGGCATTTTCTTTCCATGTGAAGATTCCCACCGGGTAGCCTCCTGAGCAGAATTCCTGCCCTCCCTGCTCATGCTGTTTTTAGCCATTTCCTTGTGCAGCCTTGGCCCTGACAGGACACCACAGCAGTCCAAGCACACAGGTCAAATGGTCATCCCAAATGCATGTTAGCATGTACAGCAAAGTATTCTACTGTTTTCCTTCTCCATCATCTTTTCAACCATATTTTATCACTTCAGAATAAATCTAGATTTTTTCATAATTCTTTAAATTCAAGAGAAAAGTGAAAAGAATCTTTATTCTCCTTTTTAGGGGATGGTTGGGATGGAGATCCACCCAAACCCCACAAATATTCAGAATAACTGCAGTGCTCCCACCTGCCATGAACATGGCAATTACACCTTTCAGGTACTGGCATCTTGATTGTTTTGCAGGCTGAACCCTCCACATGCAAGAGTTAAAACTGGAAATATCAATAACTTGTCTACCAAGTGTTCCTGATCCCAGCTGCACTTAGAATGCTTGGAAATCAAATTTCAAATAGATCCATCCTATACATGGTCATTCTGAAGTGTTTGTGCACTTTTAACAAAGGCAAAAAGGGGAAGGAAAAATGCAAACAAGGACAAGAACTCCAGGTCTTATGTCTATGCTCGGTGCTGTGTAAGTAACTAAGAATGGAAAACAGGAAGACCAGCAACTCTGATCCCTGGATAAAACCTTCACCATTACTCTTCCAGGCTTTTTGGTCACTTTGAAAAAGTGCAGCTGAAGTCTCAAGGACCCAACCTTTCAATTCTGAGAAGAGCTTTCAGGTGACACGTTTGATTCAACACATTTAAACCCACAAAAATAATGCACAGATTAAAACTAACTGTAAAGTAACTTACCTTTGATTTTTTGTTCAATGGCCTAGAACAAGAAAAAAGAAGTGTCAGTGATTTTTGCAGATAAGAGAGAAACCACATGTGCACGTGCCACTTCATAAAGCAACATTAGCTTTTGACTTTCCTCTTTTAATATGGTTTCAAGTTATTTAATTATCTACTTCAGAAGCATCTCTTTAACCAACCCGGGCCTATTTTTCCTTATGCCTAAAAAGCTGTTTAAATGTTACAGAAGACAAAATTAATTTGAAAGATAACTACATGAAACAGACTGAATTTAACTTGCAAATTAAGATGTTTTAAGTGAGTTAAAGACTGTGCCTGGAAGCAAAGAGCTGCCACCACTTTTACTACAGAATAGGGCAGGGAAGGGGGAGGGACCTGGAAATGGAAATGAATAGGAGAGCAAATGCCAAAGCTTCAAGTCTTTCATTTCCAAGATTCAACAGGTTACACCTGTGATATGGCCAAGATGAGAGATCTATTTGAATAAAACTTTCTCACAGCATGAAACTGGGGGGAGAAACATTTCTTGTATGTTAGTGCACCTCAATGGTGTGGTTTTAACTTCAAACCACAGTGAGACTGTGCTCAGAAAGGGTCTCCCAAAAGCACAGGTTATAGTTCCTTCTGTTTGAAACTAGAGCTCTCACTTTTAAGACCAATTATTGCCAAAACAAAATGTGATTTAATTTTATGTGGTCACTTTGGAAGCTGCATACAACCCATTTTAATTGTGATATTCCATACATTCACAGTACGTAACAGACTTGCAATAATACTGCATCTGTGAGTGTCCATAATGAAAACTGTGAGGAGGGAGAGAAAGGGGAGTGTGTGAATGCAAGAAGGGTGTATGGATTCACTGGTTTAATGTCAGACTTGCCCAGATTCAGACATTAGCACTGCTAGGGCTGATACTGAAACTTTAACCACAGTGCCTCAACCTCATCTCTCTTCAGGAAATCAAGGCTGTACTAACAGGAGAACCCTCCTTTTCACCTTCTTATGCTGACAGAAAAGGATACATACACAAATGTAAATTATACTGCCCTATAGTTCAGAATGGAGCCTCTTGCTCCCAAAAAACCCTTAAGCATAAGCTTTTAATTTTTATTTATTCCCTTGGAGATTGCTAAAAACAGCCAAAGACTCAGCTGCTGCAAAATCTCTTCTGAAGAAAATCTATGCTGCCAACAGCAAGGCTTCAGCCCCTGGAGCTGGGAAAGCAAAAACAAAGCCAATGGCTCCTTACACAAGTGTATGGAAACACCCAGAGCCAGACGTTCATGGTCAGTTCTGCCTCTCTCATCCCTATCACCTCGACTGCTCCAGTGCTGCTCTCCCTCTTCCCTGGCTTCCCAAAGGCAGGTGTTGTGTCACTACACAACACTACAACTCCTCATTATGCTTTTTCTTCAACAAATCTGGTTAAAATATTTACTTTGAAGCCTTGGGGAGTTTTGCACCCTTCAAGTTCCATGGTTCCATATGTCAGCATCTGGCTGACCCCAGTGTTCCCACGTATGTAATGCCACAAAAAGGCAAATGGATTCACTAGCTGATGTGCCAGGATCACTGCTCAGCACCACAATGGGAGCACACCACAAGCCTTCTTTACCTGAAGTGTCACACTCTGGGGTTGCTGCTGTCCCTCCACTACTCCTTTCAGTCCCAATTATTAGAGTACCCAGCACATAAACCTGAGCACTGGTTTGTCCTTCCCCAGCATGGTTACTCTTCAGTTCTTTGTGTTCCTGTGCACATTTAGAGCTTCCTCTGGAGAGTCTGTAGTCTCTCCCTCTTCCCACTTGTGACCCAAGTCATTTGCCTAGCACTTGGTCCATGGACAGGAAAATAAGACAACTTGGAACTTTTCGAAACGTTTTTTTGCGTTTCTGGCAATCTACAGCACCCAAAGAGATCTGTGATGAGCAAGGGGTACAGCCCAGGTTCCTGACTGCTTTCTGCACTAAGGTGCAAGTCTCTAAGGGAAAAAATATTGCACATATTTTACCTGGGGACTCAAAGTCCTTGGTGCTCTGTTCAAGACTTTGAAGGTTTTGCTAGCAAGCCTGTGGCAGGTAAACCAAACCAGTGTGTTCCTAAGAGCCATATCCAGCACCAGGCAATGGAATCACAAGAAAACTGCTGAGCAGGTTCACTCTACTCCCACCAGCTAAAGAATCCCAAAATGGACATGCTTAAACCCCATGTTTACAAGCTCCTCTCAAGCTCAGAGTCAATATTTAGAATCAATGGCCATGAAGAGTATCTTACCAGTAAAGAGAGATTCTGAAGTTTTTACAAGCATTTCTGTGATGTTCCCATCCCTAAACATCTTTGCTATCAATATTTTAATTTTTATCCACCTATCCGACTAGAAATTCTCTTAGGACATGCTTCCATACTGAAGAATAAGATATATTAAAATAAGGATACAGTTTAAAGCCACTACCTTAAAATGGTACTTTTATTCTACTAATAAATGCATTAACACTGAGGGGTTTCAAACTTGAAATGCTTCAACTGACAATCAGGAAAAGAAGGGTCATCTCAGAATAAAATTTAGTCTTCTAAGAAACTACACAGAGCCAATTACACTGTTCAGTACGTCAGTTACCACTAAAAAACTGACAGTACATTTAAATTTAAACCACTAAATTAACAAGAAAACACTTGCGAGTAACAACAGCTAAATTGGTTTTTCCTAGTGGTGAAACAAGCCACCCTTAAGCACAAGGTTTTATTTTTCAGTGCTCCACATACCTTTTTTTGAGCAGCTTCCTTCTTCTTCTTGTCTTCTTTTCTCTTTTTCCTTTCTTCCATCAACTGTTCTTCCTCTTCTTGCACTAAATCCCTGAACCACACAGTTGGTAATTAACTCTCCCAAAATACAATCTGTACACACTTAGATTCATTTTAGAACAATTATTTCACAGTGACACAAAAGGAACTGGGGAATTTTGCTTCTAATTGGATCCTGTTTCTACAGGGACTGTCACTGTCACTGTGAGACACAAGTGACGGGACTTTAAGTGCAGATGTAGTGTCAAGCTACACGTAAGGTGTTCTTTCTTCCAAAGCTTACAGGGAAGGCTTAGACTTTAATTTGATTCAAAAGCCAGCAAATTCCAGTGTTATTTAATCTCTACCTGAACTGGTACAACTGAGCTCTGGCACATCTCAGCCCAGAGGGTTCCTGCACTCAGCCAAAGCTGCACATCTGCACCAGCTCCCTCATCCCAAACCATCTCTGCCAGGAAGCACCCAAGCGTGGGCACCGTGGGACCACAGCTGGCACCAACAGGGCAATTTAGAGCTCCTTAAGGGAGGGACAAAACTGTAACTTGTAAAAAGTGAACACAAAACTTAGAACATTAATTAAATGCACTTGATACACGGTATTGTGTGCTCAAACAGGAGGCTGAGCAGCAACACCTCTGTCTAGCTTATGCTGTTTAAAAACAGACTTCAAAAGTTATCTGGGAAAAAAGAACTAACACTGTCAAACCTGGGCAGTCACTGCATGGCTTCCTTCTGCCTGGAAGTGCTGGGCTCCTTTTTAACTCCAAACTGCCCATAACTACACACCTCCAGTTTCAAATAAGGTAATTTGACCTCTGTCAGAAGCAATGCCAATTGAATGTATTAAACTACAGGCTACTCCACAAGAACTAAAACTTTCATTACTTTTTTAGATATATAAGTAATCAGTTAATTTTACTTTTAGCTCAAGTCCCTTTCAAAGTGACTGCAGGCGTCAGTTTTGGTTCTGAGCTTTCCATTTTAATTTTTCTTCTTTAAATCCACATGTGAGTTCCAGCTCCCAGTTGCCCATTTCCACTGTGGCACATTCACATAACTTCCTCACTCATTAATTAGACAAACAGCAGCACTCTGAGCACTGCTCTCATGCAGGTGGTGCCAGTGTAAGTGATGCTGAACAGCAGCTCACCAGGTCTTCTCTTTCTGGTACCCAGGAGCAGCTTATCCTTGGCCTTCTGCAAAACCCCACCATTCCTTTGGGAGAGGCGAGTCCCACATTACTGCTACTCATTTCAGTTCTACCTTTAAACTCTGAAATTGTTTTTTGTTCTGTTCTGAAGTTCTCCAGCGAGATGGTGAAGGTGGCTCTCCTCCCAATAAGGACAATGCCGTATTATAAATGTCATTATACATAATGCCACTTATATTTAAATTCAAATTTCAATGCCTGCATCTGGCTGCAAGATTCATTGAGGCCAGTATCACTGCAAAAGTAATCTTGCATTTACAATTAGGTCTTAAAAATTATTTCATGGACAACTAAGAGGTCAGTCATGTAACTACAGAAACAATTCCAGCTGACCAGCTTCATTTAGAGCAACCCCTTGGATCCAGTGCAAATCTGAGGTAATGATTAACCTGCAGTGACATCCGTGCACTACTAAGGTGACACACCAGTCAGTTTTATCCCTTGCTGTCTCACACCCTGAGCATTTGTAACCAAAGGGAAGTTGATGATAGTGACCCTCAGTTTGGGCTAATTTGGGACAATTTAAGTTGGAGAACAATACCAGGTCTGGAATTGGCATAGAGCAAACAGCTCCCATAGGTTCCAGCTCCTTCTCAACATAATCCCCAGTTCATTTACTGTTCCCTTCCAAACAGAGCAGAGTCACTGGTTCACTCCTCAGGAATCCAGTACTTCCTGAGGTACCACTGACAGCAGGACATGCCTAATCCAGCCAAAAAGGCAGAGTACTGTGTCCTCCTTCCACAGCCCTTCTCTCTCCCAGTCTCAGTTCCTTAGTGGACACGGTCCGTGGGCAGCTCTGCCCACCCTGCCAACACCCAGCCTGGGACCTCACTTCAGACTGGCTGTTGGAGCAAAAGCTTCCTTAGAGAATCTCTAAGAGTTCTAAGAGTTAAAAAAGACACCAGCACTTTTTTCTATAACAACTTTCAGTCTGTCACATGCAAAAACTGCATTAACCAAAAAATCATTCCACTTTTAGAAGAAAGCTGTAGCACGTTCAAGAACAAGCAGAATGCAAAATAGTATTTTCACAGGAAAAAAAAGTAACTCATCAATCCTGCTACAGCTAAATTAACACGATTACATTTCATTTTGAGAATACAGATGCTAACAACTAACATACAGATATCTCTGGAATATTCTACCACAGCATCATCGGCTTGTTTTCACACAGGAACAAGAGAACTTCTAAATTATGACACTATTCATCTGATTTTTGTCTATTTAAGACAAACAGATTCTAGATTACAAAGCCAGCTTAGAACACATAAAACTCCCTGATGACTAGGATCAGGAGTCTAGGCAACCCGTGGATAAAAATTATCCACCTATAGTTCATGCTAAGTTTTTAAGAGTATTAATTACCACTATAACATTAAATCTCAGTGACTGTAGAGCAAAACTAATTCACTGTACAACTAAACAGCAACAGCAAAGCCCTTCCTGTCCTGTTCTTCCTGAAAACTGAGGCCTTCAAGGAAGACAGGCCTATCCATCACACTCACACATGAACTTAAACCTGAGACACAAATTCACATTTGCCTATTAAGTTATCAGAATCTCAAGGAGAACACCTGAATTTCCATCTCTGGCAGCTGGAAGTGTCAGTCTCCTTTATTCTTCCCGATACACAAATCCATGGCCCTCTCACCAACGATGGGATTGATGCCTCTGATTCCACTTCCATTAGGACATATAAGAAACAAGCTCCATTTCTAATGCTACTCCTTGAGGGACAAAAATGGAACACAGCATGTCCCATTCATCACCTCAGACTAACAGGTCCCTGGTCCTGTGTACAAACTGCGAGCAGCTCCATGGTCCTTTACAGCACGGAACAGGAACCACAGCAGGAACTGCTCTTGTGGTAACAGCACAAAGCCAGAAAAATAACATGTTCTTTTGCTGAGCTTTTCCCTTCCTCTGTGAGATTTACTCCACCAACCTTGCGTGGCCAAAGTGTTTGCAGCAGCACACTCAGTCTGCCAGCAGGCCCAGGGAAAGCAAGGACCAAGCATTCCAACTGATAACATAAATATATAAACAGGCCTCTATGATTTCCCCTATCAGCCATCCCACTTTCACCAAACACAGGCACAGGGAATGTCCTTCTCCTCCTGTGTAATGGGATTAGCTCGCTCAAGGTTAAATGGCCTTAGCAGAAACACAAACCGTATTTTTCAATTTAGATCAAGTGAAAATAAAACACCCTGGCCATAAGAAATCCACATTGGAGAGAACAAAGGCCTCTGGTTTCAACAGCTTAACTTGAAAGGTGCTTTATTTTCAAGTGAGACCAAATGAAAATGGATCTCGATCTCAGGAGAGACTGCACGTTTGACAGCACTGAGAATGCACAAGGAGAAACTGCTATCTGCATAAATTTAAACAGACTGAGGGGCAGATAAATATTTACCATTATTTTTGTAAAAATAATTTTTGCTCCATGGGTGTACCCCGGCACAATTCCTTGTATAAAGGGGGGTGTGTGGGGGAACCAACAAACTACCAAAATGTCCTCAATTAAGCCATTAAAAAAAAAAAAAAAAGAGAGAACAAAATCAGCTTTTTAATCTTCTAGGACAGGTATCAAGACAGTGCAAGATGTTTTATTTTCGTATGGCTTGATTTGTTATTTGGCTTGTGGAGTGGAAAAAAGCTGTCATGCCCAAACTGCAAACATTTCAGGTAGTATTTATATCAAATCACATTTCCCTTCTTACTTTAATTCTTGAAAAAAGAGCTCTATTACTCTTTAATTTCTAAAGCTCCAGCTTGACATTGCAAAAATACCTGGGCTGAAATAGCCATATTTCACCTTTATTCTTATGTTGAAGAAGAGGAAAATCAAGTTCACCCATATTTTCACTGGTAGATAGGCTGAGGATGGAGTAAGTAACATTTGTGCAGCACTGCTATCTTTGCTGTTACAATACACCAAAGGGCAACATGTTTTGCCACAATAAAATCACAATACTATCACCTCAGAGAGGAAATGATGGTTACAAGGATTCTGAGTCACCATCCCCAGAGGGATTTAACAGCTGTGTGGATGTGACACTTGGGGACATGGTAGCACTAGGTTACCAGCTGAAGGCAAAAAATAACTGGATTTTTACCTTCTTCCCATATACTACATGGAGCAAACACACAAGTAAAATTTGTAATTGATTGTACACAGCAGCTTTTGAAACCACACTAAAATTTCCAGTGATAAACAAATTTTAGGGGATACAAATAAATAAATAAATAAATCGTTTCCACTGTTTGCTCTTCTTCTAGTTATAAGTTAACTTGCAGTGCTACAGGTGGAACACTGTCAATTAACTACAGGTAAGCATCAGGAATTGACAGGTCTTTAACAATTCTGCAAAGCACCACACATTCAGCCTACAGCTGATCTACACACACTTGCAAATACGTTGCTGAGACTGAAGTTTTCTGTATTTTGACCTTAAAGTTCTCTGATCTTCAATTTTTTTGAAATTACACAATTACATCCAACTGTCAATCAAAATGATTTCTCAGGTTCTGTAAAAACAAACAGCTTTTCTACTCACCAGAATTCTACAAGGATCAATTATAAAATGTGCATTTTGATTAAAGAAGGATCCTACAATTCCTTTATCAATGCTTCCCACAAAACAACAAGACCAGTTCATGAAATAGATACTAGGCCTTTGAAGTTAACAAAAAACCCCAACAAACCCCACCAGTGCCTTGGATGGAAACACTCTGGCACTTGAACCCACCCAGAGTGTTCCTGGGAGCACAGAGAGCCTCAGGCAGTGAGAACAAAACAAACCCACTCATTTGCAGACATGTGTGTTAGTTCTTTCCAGCTATTAACAGAGAGGAGAGGTGCTGCCAAGCTAAAAACTGAAACAAATATTTCAATGAATAATTAATTAGTAAATGTGTATCAGCTACTTTCTTTTTTGCTCTTAAATACCTCAGTCTTTAAATTATCACCCTAAAAGTGAAGTGACAGAATTGTACCTAACATGTCTGCCACTACCAATTACCTGGAATACACTCAGCTTTCCCGTTTTCCCAGTTCAGATGCTGGCTCATCAGAACAATGTTCCCAACTACAAGCACTACAAATGCACCATAATTCTGGAAGACTTGTTTTAGTTTTGCCCTCAAGTCTCATCTGAGATGTTCACTGCTACATAAGCAGACAAAAGACAGATCTGTTTCCCATGAAGTTTATCATCCCACTCCACGAGACTCCAGCAGCAGCCATAAACAGTCCCTATCTTCTGGAACAAATGAAGGGCCAAAAAAGACAGATTAAACTGCTCCTCCACAATAACACTGGTCGTACTAGAGGAGGCTTCAACAGAAGCACAAACCCAAACAACTGCTCAAGACCAGCACCTTAACTCAGAGCTCCTGCCAAGGCTGCTGCCCTGTTCTTGCAGCAGAGGCAGAACTGCTCTGCACAGGTGATTGCTCTAAGACCCAAAAAGCAAAAGTAAATGCAAGGTACCTTGTGGGGACCACCTTACAATTACATGTAACCTGCAAATGTGTCTTTGGAGGAGAAGGGGATGTGTAACTTTGCACACTGTCTCTAAAGGTCTTGAAAAGCAAAAATAGAATGTTTTTTTTCTGCAATAAACTCTTTCAGTTTCACAGCAGACACCTTTCCATCCAAAGTTTTTGGGGAAAAAGACCCACACCCCCCAAAACCCAACAGAAACCAAAAGTGCTTAAACATCAACAACTGCATTTCCCCGTTTCTCTGTGCCTCTAGCATTGAGCCAGCTCCACTTTTCCCCTGCAGCAAATAAGGAACATATCACAGCAATATGGTAGTTATTATGACATGAAAGTGTAAAAATCAATAGTATAGTAGTCACTTAGAATACATGAATGAAATCTAGAGGTGAGAAGTTTGCTCCCCCAAAACATGGTCAGTCTGCAACCAATGCAGATGGAATGTGGAGCAGAACCACAGGTGAATGGAAACAGTGGAGACTCTTTCTTATGGTTTCCTATGATGAAACGAGAGACAAACCCCTGGGTTTAAGAAAATAATTGTAAATGTATTTCAGATATTTACCTTCTCTCAGTTCCACATAAATGAGGCAGGAAAGCCCTGTTTACCAAACAGAATTGAAAAGTTATTGCTTAAATCAGAAGAACTAAATGGTGATTTTTAGCAGTCCTGATTTTGACCGAATTTAACTCTTAGATGTCCCCATTTAACACTGGACAGCTCCTGTTCTGGCTGAACAGGTGACATTTGACTTGTAACATTAACAGTGTGCAATGGACTTATTTGAATCACTGTCGTAAATCATGCACAAGGCTTATTTCTGAGACCAGGAAGATTTGCACAGCACTAGACATGTATGAATTCTAGAGAGAACACAGACCAAATGAGGATTCTTTTCCAAAAGGCCAAGCAAGCCAAATGCTAATCCTGAGTGTATAACAGGCATCACTCCAACTGGATAAGCAAGCTGTACTAAAAGCTCTAATACTTATCCTCTCTATGGTCTAGGCCAATGTTCCCAGTAAGATAAAAAATATCTGCTACCCATTAATTTACAAGCATAAACTCCAGAAGCGACTTCAGAATACACATGAAACAAAACTAGTGTCCCATGGAGTTCACAGTCTGGATCCACACTGTGAAATCTGAGATTATCATAAACTATAGCACAGCTCTATGCACCTTCCCAGGAAAGGATATTTGCTCTTTTACAGTTTGACTAGGTCACTGCAAATTTAATAAGACTGTAAATAATGGCATTGGAGGAAGAACCAGGGCTATCTGCTGAGTTCCACCCCAGTAAAACAATTAACTAGGCCTGTCCAGTGCAGGCACACCACGGTTTATCAGCTGTGTGCTCATACAACCAGGCTCCCTGGCTAAACATAAACCAGCTGGGGCATCAATGTGAACTTCAAACCAGACTTGAATCTTTTAAAGGAATAAAACATACCTCTCTGGGTCACAGAGACACAGAGATCCACTCCATAGCAAGATTTACTCTCCAAGAACTGAATTTTGGCATGTCTATAGTTTTCTTTCACTTCTTGTCACTCTTGGCCTCGCCTGCATTGTGACACGATGTCTGCTAAGGTCATAAAAATGTGCAGATCTACTGACTTACTAAGACTGGCACCAAATACTGCTCCGAACTTAGCACTCTGTCACTCTAAATAACACAGTTCTGAAATCACTTCTGCCATCAAGTGCTTTCACAGAACGCTGATGGGTTAACAACAATGTGCCAAGGGTATCTTAGAGATTGCATGTGTTCAAATTACTCCATGTATTTATTTCAACAACAACAGAGGAAAAATTATTCATGCTTACGTGTATTACCAAAAGAAAACTTGAGAGCAAGGGAAAGTAAAGCAGTTTTCACACTGCAATCATAACTCAGCCTGGAAGTGGGAGACTGCTCAGGCACAAGAGGGAAGGAAAAAAGCAAGGTACCAAACCTGTGATTCTATCAGCTATATTCAGGGTTTGGGAACATTTGGGAAGCCCTTTAACAATTAGCAAAATGCCCTTAAGGGTCTAATTGATAAAGAACCCAAAAAGTAAGTAGGACAGAAGTTGAAATCAAAGAATGTACAAAACAGAGCTTATTTGTGAGAAAGTCACTGGACTAAAAACAAACATTGCAGAAGAAACCACTACTTAAATACAAAAGCAATGTGTGGCAGCACAGAATTCTTAGTTCAACATGACTCTGAACTTCTGCCCATTCTACAAAGTTCTCATTCTCCAAGCTACGTGCTAACAGGAAATTCACCAACTGATTCTTCACGGCTAAAGAGGCAAAGACTCAGTAGTTATATGGCAACATACAGTTTATTCGAGTTCTTGCCACAACCGACTATTTCTTGCCTCCCAACAACATTTGCCTGAAGTGTACAGAAAAAAAACACCCACACTACTCATTTTTTAGTTATTGTTAGGTACTGTAACTCAGGCCAGAAAAGTTATTTTTCTCTTCAAAAACCTCCCCTATTAAACACACTCTATTATATACCTGATGTTGTTATGCCAAAAAAAAACCCCTGCTAAAAAGGTGTCTTGTCTGCAGAATTAACTAAACTTGCAGAGATTTCTCTATGCAATAGAGAACGTTTTCAAATTCAGGGTTTTTTTTATCTTTACAATTAACAAGAGATTAAAGCTCCCGATAAAGCCCACAACTATTTCTAGCCCAAGGCCAACTCTCCATCTGAACTGTGGGAGGGAATTCAAATGAGCCTTTTACCTGCTTAGTTTTCTTTCGACTTCTTTGGTAGCTTTAGCTTCCAATTCTCTGGAAGAGAAAGCGGTGTTGGTTTCCATGTCAACAGCAATGCAGCACGAAAATAAAACTGGTGCGGGGTCAGGATGCACAGGGAGCTCCAGGTGGGGTTGGTCAGGAGGGAGCAGGGAGAGCACGGGCTGCCCAGAGATGGCACACGGGATGCAGCAGTGTGTGTGTGCCCGCTGACAGCGAGGGGAGCAGTGAACCTGCACCTGACGCCTCGTGTGCCCCCTGTACCCACCACCCATCCCCGTGTGTCCTACCTGTATCCCACACCCAGCCCTGCTCTGTCCTACCTGTACCCATCACCCATCCCTCTGTGTCCTACCTGTACCCAACATCCATCCCCGTGTATCCTACCTGTACCCACCACCCATTCCCATGTGTTCTACCTGTATCCCACCACCCATCCCCGTGTGTCCTACCTGTACCCATCCCTCATCCCCGTGTGTCCTACCTGT
>JAWWEE010000030.1:15589270-15652153 GCA_035221455.1 Xenops minutus | reverse complement strand
CAGTTAACCTGCACCTGTCGCCTGGTGTGCACCCTGTACCCACCACCCATCCCCGTGTGTCCTACCTGTACCCAACATCCCTCCCCGTGTGTCCTACCTGTACTCATCACCCATCCCCGTGTGTCCTACCTGTATCCCACACCCATCCCCGTGTGTTCTACCTGTACCCACCACCCATCCCCGTGTATCCTACCTGTATCCCACACCCATCCCCGTGTGTCCTACCTGTATCCCACACCCATCCCCTGTGTCCTACCTGTATCCCACACCCATCCCTGTGTGTCCTACCTGTACCCATCCCTCATCCCCGTGTGTCCTACCTGTATCCCACACCCAGCCCTGCTCTGTCCTACCTTTACCCACACCCAGCCCTGCTCTATCCTGCCTACCCTTCACCTTTCCGAGGAGTTTAAGGAGAACAATTCTGCTGCATCACTCCGTCCGGGACCCTCCGCTATCACCGAGCCCGGCTCGGCTCGGCCCGGGCTGGGGACTCCGCTCCGGGCGGGCACCGCGACCCCGCCGGGCCGGCCCCGGGGCCCCAATCGGGACCCCAATCCCAATCCCGACCCCAGCCCCAATCCCGACCCCAATCCCGACCCCGACCCGACCCCTCGGGGCTCCCGGGGCTCCGCCGCCGCCCGGCCTTTCCCTGTCCCGGCGCGGCCTCCTCGGTACCTCATGTATGTAAAGTGCTCGGAGTCCGTCCCGGAGGCGGCGGGCGGGCCCGGCGCGGGCGGGCTCTATGCGGGCTGGGCCCGGCGCTGCGGAGCGGGAGGGCCCGGCAGCTGCAGCCGCAGCTCCGCCGCCATTTCCTGCCGCCAGCGCCCGCCCGCCCCGCGCGCAGGAAGGGAACCCGCCCGGCCGCGCTTCCGGGGCGCCCGACATGGCGGGGCGGGCGGGGGGAGCGGGGCAGGGAGCGGGACCGGGGGGAGCGGGGCAGGGAGCGGGTGCTGAGGGAGCGGGGGGAGCGGGGTATGGGCCCGGGTATGGGCCCAGGTGCGGGGGGAGCGGGGCAGGGACTGGGCCGGGAGCGGGGGGAGCGGGACAGGGCCGGACTGGATGCTGAGGGCAGCAGGGCCCGGCCCGGCCCGGCCCAGGCCTGCACGGCTCTGCCGCAGAGGGAGCCGGGGCCCAGCTCGGCCTGGCCTGGGTGCTGAGGAAGCGGGGCACGGACCAGCCCGGCCCGGCCTGACATGGGTGCTGAGGGAGCGGGGCACGGACCAGCCCGGCTCGGCCTGGCCTGAGTGCTGAAGGCAGCGGGGGCAGCGGGGGCAGCGGGACATGGCACGGGCTGGCACGGGCTGGATGCTGAGGGAGCGGGGCACGGCCCGGCCCAGCCCTGCACGGCTCTGCCGCAGAGGGAGCGGGGCCTGGCTCGCTCTGGCATGGGTGCTGAGGGAGCGGGGACAGTGGGACACGGCCCGGGTTGGCCTGGGTGCTGAGGGAGCGGGGCACGGCCCGGCCTGGCACGGGTGCTGAGGGAGCGGGGACAGCGAGGACAGCGGGACACGGCCCGGCCCGGCCCGGCTGTGCCGAACCCCCCCGGGGGCCCGTTCAGCGCCCCGAGCTCGCGGGCCGGAGGGTCCCGCTTGAATCAGAGAATCACAGAATGATCGCTTCGCCTCCAGCGGTGTCAGGGGTGGATCTCAGGGAAAGGTCCTTCCCCCAGAGGATGGTGGGCACTGACCAGGCTCCCCAGGGCAGTGGGCACAGCCCCAAGGCTGTCAGAGCTGCAGGAGGGTTTGGATGATGGGACAGGGACAGGGGGGTTGTTGGGGTGTCTGCAGGGCCAGGGGTTGGATCTGTGGTCCTTGTGGGTCCCTTCCAGATCAGGACATTCTGTGATTCTGGGATCAAGATTGGAGGGAACGTTGTAAGATCATCCAGCTGTCACCCCAGCACCACCACTGTGGCCCCTAAACCACTAAACCACCATCCAGAGCCTCTCCAAAACCTCCGGGGGTGGGGACTGCACCACCTCCCTGGGCAGCCCCTTCAGTGCCCCACCACCCGAACACCGACAAAATATTTTCTATCATCTAATCCGAATGTCGCAGTGTCAGCTCGAGGCTGTTCCCTCTGGTGCTGTCCCTGCAGGCAGGGCAGAGGGGCCCGGCCCCACGGCAATGCACACTCCTGTCTGTCAGGGAGCTGTAGGGAGCAACGAGGACCGATGTAGTCCTTGGCTATCCCGGGCGCACACACGGAGTTCCAGGTGTTGTCTCGTCAAACACCCACAGCACAGCACAGTTGTTCCCCAAGCAGTGCAGGACGAGACACTGATGGACATAATATCTATTTCCACATGTGTTTTCTCTGTGTTGAGCAGCTCTTCAGGGCACTGCCGGTGTGCCAGCTCTGCACCGAGCTTGGGGCACCAATAACTGAGGGGTAAGAGGTGTCAATGTATAAATAACCAGCACAGACCTTTCTCTTACCCTTCTACTGGCTATTGGGTTGAGAGAGGGAATAGAAAAGTCCCCAGAACTGCCAAACGTGGTGAGAGATTGATGTAAGTGAACATGGAGCTTAATCCAAAACACACTGTTAACTTCAAATACAGAAACTGTAGAGTGAGGAGTATAGGAGCTACACTCTGTTACTGGACTTGGCTTCACTAACAACATCCCAGAAATTAGAAAAATCAACCAGTCACAGGACTGAACAGGATAAGGGATGAGAATTGAGAATGGTATTGTCAGGAATGAGTGAAATGGAGAGCGGACAAGAATTTCCAGTAAACAGTTCTGCATCTGACAGGCATTCCCTGTCCCAGGCTTCATTTGCATAGGGAAGTTCTTACTCCCTCTTTGCATCCAGCTGCACATTATCACCAGCCCAGCTTCAGCTGGCCTTTACCATTCTTATCAATGCTAGTGAAAAAATGAATGCTATTTGATTCCGTTGTGACATGAATGGATGCCCTGGGCACATGAGCAATTGTCCCTGGAAATCGGCTGCAGTATCCACTGTCTTTCTGCCAGCATGAATGGAGTACAGTAGTTTTCAGCTGAAGATCATACATTATTAAAGATCAGGTTTATGACTATGCAGAGTAGCCAGGGAGGGTGTTTTTGTCCATAGAGGATCAGTAATGCAGAGTGCATTGCTGTGAGCTGAACATGCACAGGCATGAAGTGATTGGACTTAAAGGGCACTGACAGTTTGAAATTGATTTGTCAGCTTCTTTTAATGACTTGTAAGTTAATTTGGTCTTGTTTATTTTTCTTCATATGAAAATGTTTGGACTGTCATGTAAGTGTGTGTAACTGAAAGCCATTATTGCCTGAAGTCTGACTCAGCTCCCTCTCACTGTTCCATTCACAGCAGCCCTGTTTCATCCCTCTTTGGAGGTACTACACGTGGTGTAGGAGGGCTGCTGTTAAGTCTATCCTCAGTTGGGGAGGCTGATGAATACATTATGTACTCCTGTTATGTCAGTTTGTTAACTGTATTATGCCACTGTCAATAAAATTCATAGTCAAGGGCTGCAGCTTTCTTTATTATTTTAGATTGTTCTCTAATTTTATTTATGCACGTGCTCCTAGCAACTAGACTGCTGCAGTGGTGGCTTCCATTCTGTGCTGTAAATGCTACAGCTGGTTACATGCTGTCAGCAAATCAATGTATATATAACCATTGTATATACGTTTGTAACCAGTGTATAAGTGTAAATGTCAGCTGCAGGAAACAACCCTCAATTACCTACCTCATCATCTTCTTGCATCAGCATCATGATCTTATCTCTTTCACCCTCAAAGGTAACATTTTGCTCAGCTGAGTTCTGACATATATGAAACTGGCTGGTGAACTCCTGGATACACTAGGGAAATTAATGAACCCTCAAATAGGAAAAACATTTTCTTTTACAAGGCCTGGAAGGTTGAGCTTCACCCATGAAAAAGCCTGTTAGTCAAAGCAGTGGTACTAGGTCAAAAGAGCTGGCTGGAAGCAGCACTTTGATGTTTACCACCCACTCCTAGTTTTAACTTTAATATGCACTGAGATTAAGATTATTTGGGAACAGGTTCTGGGTGACCTTCTGTCATGCTTACTATAGTTATTTAGTTCATTCCTTGTCCTTTGATATTCACTGAAGCTTGAACCTCTGGACTTCTTTGCTAAGGCCTCAGATTCCTGATTCTGCCAGCAAAGTGACAGCAAAGCAACACCTTGCTTAAAAAGACACCCATAACCATCTGGTTTGGGAGCTGCTTTCAGCCAAAGGTTGATAAATCCTCAACCCTCATGGGATTGCTATTCTCAGGAACCACTGTGTTCCCCAGAGGGAAGGAGAGCTCAGGGCAGAGTGTGAAGGGAGGAACCTGTTCATGCCTCCAGCAATGCTTCCTCCTCACTCTGCCACTGCTTTTCTTCTCTGTTGTGTGTTTGAATGGCTCCACAGCACTGTGGTCATACATTCCCTCAGAAATTAGAAATAATGGAAGCAACTCTTCAAGGGCAAACGAACCGCCCGTGTTCAGGCAGCTGCCAGGGATGGATCTGTGCAGTTATACTTTCACCATTCGGCAAACATGCCCTCCTGGGCAGTGATCCCCAAATATCCTCTCCCTGCAACAGCAGCCACCACCTGCACCCTGCCAGCCTGGCACGCACGTGGGTCCTCCCATGGTCAAATCCCCATTCACTTTTTAATTAGTATATTCATATCATCAGAGCAAGAGAATAAACTGCAGGAGGCAGAGAAATGCACTGGCTGAAAATGGTTAAAGAGGAGCTGGCTCCATTTCAGCGTTCCCATCCCCTCCGCCCTTCAGCTGCAGTTTGCTGTCAAGGCTTTCAGGGAGTTGGGAAGCCGACATGTTAGAAAATACTATCTGCTTCATGTCTGGGGAAAACAGAGCTGGGGGCTGCATCATGAGAAGCACAGGTCTGGGGTCATGCAGAATTTGCCATCAATAACTCTCAGCCGCTTGTTCCATTCAGCATCATTACACAGGGCAAAGCTGCTGTCATGGGCAAAACAGATTGTTTTCAAAATTGCTCTTGACTTAAATAATCTAAATGAGCTGATTTGACAGACAAGGGAAAACAGTCTCCTCATCAACACAGCAGCTCTCTGTGTTCCTCTGTGAGGAGGCTCCTTTCCTTTTCATTGTAGAGTCTTTATTTACAGGATTTAAAAATAGCCTGGACAACAGTAAGAGGCATCGATATAAAGGTACTGAACAGGCAGCACTTACTGATAAAAACAATCTCTGCCCTGGAGCCTCTCAGTGCAGTAAGACAGACTGTGTATGCTAGGGAGGGGCTTCTGGGGCTCTGAGAATCCTTAATTAGGAGAAAACCCCACAAATTACAAAGATGGAAGTTGGTACCAGAAAGCATTGGGCTTGCCTTCAGAGCAGTCCTGAAAGCAGATGAAAACAGCTCTGGAAAGCAACTGGAAAAAGCCCTGGAAAACAGTGAACACCATCCTGTGCTGAGGCTGGAGGTTAAACAGTTGGTTCTGTTTTGTGGGCTGCAGCAGCAAACAGCCATCGGATCTGTGCTGGGGAGAACATTCCCTGCCTTGCCTTGAGCTCCAGCTCCTTGGCAGCACTATCACTGTTACACAGAGTGATCAGAGCAGGGCAGAGCAGGCACTTGGGGTTATTAAATGAGGACTTAATCCTACCCTTTAAATCAGCAAAAAAATTATCAAAGATAAAGGATTTCCCTGTGTTTTAAAGCCAGTCCAACTTGCGTTCCCTGATCTGCGTTTGGGAAAGCTGCCAACTGCAAAATGGAATTGCTGAGCCTGGATTTCTCTCTGCATCCAGCCAATTACACTGGCCTCACATCCCCATACTCAGGAGTGGTGCAGTGCAAGACACGCTCCCAATCTTTATTTATTTACCAGGGCTGCATTGCACTTCCAAAGGGACACTGGTGTGCTCCCTGCAGCTCTCCCCAGCTCCCATGCTCCACACTTTCTGGACATTAGCAAATATGGCCCAGTCCAAATCCCTCATGGGGGCTGGTGGGGGAATGTCCCCTGGCTCCAAAGGCCTCTTGAGATGCTGGACCAGCCACCCTGGGCATCACCTGCCCTGTGGGCAGCTCAGCCAGATCTGCCCACGTGAAGTCTTGCTGAGTCCACGCAAGCTGACCTCTCTTCCACAGCCATGGCTCATTACAGCTTGTTTCCAGGTTTTGCTAAATAAAAAGACAACTCCAAAAAGTAGCAGGGAACTCATTGGAGAGCACACAGAGTTACAAACCACCAGCAGGAAGATGTGGATGATGTACCCAAGGAAAAATGCTTCCTCTCCTGCTTCTGCCCTCCAGTCCCGATAACTCGTCATAGCCTCATGCAATCACTGATGTTCATGGAGGATACAGCTTACCCTCCCTTCAGCCCACCAGCTGCACCCATGGCAGAGCTCACCCTTCCTCCAGTAGTAATCCCAGCTGGTGAGTTGCTGAGACACACGAGAACCACACCTCCAGAGAAACTGCCAGAGCCCTGGGAGAGGGACAGGAGTGACTGGAGCTCCAGAGTGGTCAGTACTCGAGGGCTGATGCTGGGGGCTGTGCTGCCCTGGGGCTGCACACTCTGTGTGTGTTTTCTCTGTCCTCCATCATGTCTAACAGGAGTGAGCCCCTTTCTAATTAATGCTCATCGATCACCTCACTCACACCCACTCTTTTTCAGTACGCACCAGATGAACAGATTTCACCTGTTTCCTTTGCACTTCTTACTGACAATGGCACAAACAATTCCTACTCTGCCGCAGACCAGTTCTTTTTGTGCCAGCAATATGCTCCAGTTTAGGCTTCAGAGAGCGAATCTTCTGCTGAATTTCCTAATTAGGGAGGATAAAATGGGGCCAGGACACACTTTACTGAGCAACACCGCAGATCACAGCATAAGGTCTGGCACTTGTTACCTCCTGGGACACTCTCCAGGTGTGAAAGCATCCTCATGCAAAGTCACATTGGTGCTGCCAGGGTGGCACTTCCAGCTGCTGTTGTTCCTGGGCCACAGCTGGCACTCACCAGGATCTTTCTGTGCGACCTGAACTCCTGTGCTCCTGATTCTACCAGTGGTCCCAGTCACGGGAACTGCAGTGGTGGGGTGTTTATATCTCACACTATCAATGCAGTGAATTACTTAGCAGACTGTCTGAGGTTTAGCAAGATGAAAGGTCCTTTCTGCAAGACCCTTGAGATCAGCAGCTTCATGCCCACTCCCAGCTTCAGCCCTGCTTGGCACAGCCATGCTGTGAGTGATGTGGCCCAAGGCTGAAGAAGCCTCCTCAGAGCAGCAGGGCAGGACAAAGAGCTGAATAAACTCCCCACAGCCGCTGAGCCTGGACTGGCTGCCCAGCTCCCACTGCTTTCCAAGACACCTGTTTCCGAGGGCAGGTTCCTCTGGAGACATTTTCTTTCTGGAGAGGGCTGACAGGCAGCTTCTGTCCCTGCCCTTAACAAAGTCTTCTTTCCCTCCTGCCTCACTCCAAGCTCTGAGGGTTGCAGGGATGCCCTGGAGAGCACCAGGGCTTCAGCAATGAAACCCCATTGCCCTGTTTTGTGTCCCTTCCTCACTGCCTCTCTGTGACCTGGGGAAGGTCCACAGGGACTGGAGTGCCTGGGAACCAGGGTCCCCCTAAACCTGCATCAATGCACCTGTGCACACACACACATACACTTTCACATCCGTCTTTGTGCACTTGAGCAGACATGTAACATCATCCCATTTTCTAAGCCTTGAACTCCCCTGGAAGCAAGGATGGATTCTGCAATTACTGCACACACCTGCAGGCAAGGTGGCTTCACCCTCCCTCCCTGGTGGAGTGGGCAGCCACAGTGGGGAAGAGGCAGTGAGCTGGGACAGGGTCCTGGCTTGGACCTCTCAGCTCACTCCAAGCACCTTTTCCCTCTGCCCAGGGGCTGGAATCTCAACCACCAGGCTCTGCAGCTGAGCAGAGCTGGCTGTGCCTGAGCCTTGAGGACACGGCAGCACTGAAAATGGCACGCTTGACTATGCAAGGAAATGTCAGCTACGCCTGGGGAGTGGGAGAGAGGAGGAAAATGTCTCTGCCTGGCTTGCTTCTGCCTGTCCAAGGTGAGATCACTGGCACAGCCCCCTCCCAGTGCCCTGGGCTGGGCGATGTGGTCGTGCCGAGCCACAGCACCTTGGCTGGGGGAAGGAGGAGAGCAAGGAAACACAGTGTTCTTGCCTTGATTGAATCTCATGGATTTCTGAGCAGCTTTTGCACCGATAAAACAAAGGCTGCTTTGAAATGGATGCCTGGCCTGGCCGGCTGCCAGCGCCGAGCGGGAGACAAAGGCTGGGAATACAAATGCAGCGCTGGAAGTGGCGAGCCAAGGATGCTCTGTGGCAGGGAGAGCGTGTCACCATGGAGACACAGCGGCCAAACTGGGCAGGAAAGGACCTGCACTGGGATGGACTGGGAGCCACAGGAACCGTGGGAGCCACGGGAGCTGGGAGACAGGGGCACTGGTCCCACCAGCACCCTGCTGAACCCACAGAGAGACTGGACCAGATGCTGGCTCTGTGTCACACTGGGCTCAGGACCTGGCCTGACAAGTGGTGTGAATGACATCTGTCATGCAGACAGTGAAAAGGAGGGAGGAAACCATGGAGGAATTCTCTTTCCCCCTTATTTCATTAGTGCAAAAGCTGTCTAGGGGGACAGGAATTGCTATAATTTGTTCACGCAGGAGGCACAAACCCCTGGGATGGACTGGGCAACAACACAGACTGGAGAACCATCCAAGAGCTGTTGTATCATCTGCAGAAGGATGTAGCAGTTGCTGTGCAGAATTATGTCATGAATGGCTGGAGGTGATGAACATGATTCGTGTGCCTGATAGTAGTGCAGGGTGATCTATCATTTAGAAAGCAGGAGCTGCTCCTGTGTCCTGTCCAAATGGCTGGCAGGTCTGTGTGGATGGCTCCTGCATCCTGCCAGGAGGTGGGCTGAGGCACCAGCTGGGCAGGGAACACCTGGGGTTCCCCACTGTGGGCTGGAAGATCCCCTGCCCTCACTTTCTGCTTGCCTGTGACCCACATCAGGCAGGGGATAATCCAGGGAAGCCTCATGTGATGTGGGGACACCAGGGCCACCCCAAGTCACTGCTCCATGACAGAAGTCACCACCAAAGCACCTGGGACAGCAGCACCCCAGGCAGTGGGGTGAGCCCTGCACATCACCCACTGAGCCCCTTGGAGAGGACCCTCCACCACTGGCTTAGTGGAAGGGAATGGAAAAATCAATCCCGTATGCTTTCCATAAATCCCGATGCCCTCATGGCTTAGCAGAGCAGGGGAGGGAGCAGGAAGCAAACCATCATTTTTTAAGCCATGGGAGGCACTTGGGTGCTGCCGTGGTGAGGGCTGTGTAAACAGCCAGAGAGACAGATTAGACAGAACAGAGCTCACTGTCAGCACACGGCAAATAATGAATGAAAGATAAGAATCCCAGGAGAGGCACTTTTCTAATAAATGACATTTTGATCTATAACTTTAACAACTTGTCTGAAGCCATCAAGTTCTGAATTCGGGAAAGGAAACATGTAACCCGCCCTGTCAGTCCTGAACAGGGTCAGAGAGGCAGAAATACAGCTGTGAGGAAGGTGATGGGGACACTTCTTGTGCTCACAGATTGCCCACCAGAATTCCTTGTCGGCTTTATCGCTGACAAAAATCACCAGTGAGTTTTCTGTTTTCAATACTGAATGACTAATTCTCCCTCACTCGGCCCCACAGCCCATCTGATTCTGTCCCGCGGGCTCTGCAGAAAGGGAGAAACAGGAACAAAAGCCAAGTGGAGTATCTGAGCTGTACTGAACTCCTCCTGGCAGGTTAACATCTTCAAGCAGGTGTTTTTCCATGTAAATTAAGTCCATGCTTCCTGTGCAAAGTGCTGGAGGTCCCCAGAGATTCCATGGGGTGGCTGTGACTGTGCTGGCTCTGACAGCCACGGAACCCTGGCCCCACCAAATCAATCACCAAACATCCCCTCCTGCCCTCTCAGTAGTGGCCTGCAATCGGCCATCCTCGGGTCTCACTTGTTCTCATGAAGCAATCAAAACTTAATTTATCTTATTTTAATTAAGCTAAAAAATTTAGTAGCTTTCGATTTCTCTCATTGCTTTGCAGGGGGAAAATAAAGACAGGAGGATAAAGGGACAAGCAGGAGAGAAAGGGCTTTGAGACAAACACATGCAGGCCCTGTTGGCTTTTATTTCATATGTAGCCCTTTTCTTAGAAGAAATAATTACATTTCAAAACCTCCTTTCCCTGTTCCAAGCACTGCCTCTTTCCACATTAATGCTATTTGCATGCGCCATCTCCTCCCACCCTTCAATAATTTAAACCTTCATTTTTTATTCACTCAGTTGTCAGATTCATTTACATATCATATATCTATATTTAACACCAACTTTGCTCCCCTGGATCTTTTTAAAACAGGAAATAGATTTCCCTTCTAATTTCGCCGTGTGTGGGGCAGAGCTGGCTGGGAATGGAACAGCCTTGCTACAGTGTGGGTTGGAGGGATGCTGAGCTCTCCTTTGGTGGATGCAGAAGTGCTGGGGGTGGGTCAGCAGCCCCCATGGCCAAGCCCTCACCTCCATCGGCTCCACAGGAGCTCGGCTCAAAGTGTGGCCTCCTCCCAGGTCCTCCTGTCCCCATCCTCCTTTCTGCATCCTCCTCCCACATCCATGGAGAGATCCCAGCCTCATTCCCTGCCATGTGTCAGGGCCAGGGAATCACTTTGGCAGGGGGTGACTCCAGGCTTCCCCTCCAGTGTTTGCTGTGGTTTGACAGCTCTGCCTTTATTAACAGGGCAAGGCAATTAGCGATTGTTGTTAGCACGGGGTGTCATTGGTGGGTCTTTGGCACATGGTGCTGCTGCCAGCATGGTGGGGACACGTGCCAGGAGCCTGCCCTGTGGCCCCACTGCAGCAGTAGTGCTGCATCCTGTGCACCAGGTGTCCTTCAGCAGCCTTTGCCCCAAGTCTGCTCAGAAAGCCAAGGGAAATCATCAAGTAAAGGTTCATCTGATGTTACAGCCTCTTCCTGCGACACGGTGTGGCACCTCCCCATGTGAACAGCCATGCCAGACCCAGGCTCAGCCCTCCCTGACATTTCAGAGCAGGCTCTGCCCTCCAGCCACCCACCAGCACCCTGTGGAATGAGGGAGGCAACGGGGGCACAAACTTCTACTGCAGGAGATCAGGGATCAGAGAACGAGCCCATATGGCAGCGCCTGGCAGTGGGTGCCAGGGACCACTCAGGCCTGACCAGGGAGCATCGTGACCCCCTCAAAAGCATCCACAGGGATGCCAGGTGGAGCAAACCTGTCACAGTGTCTGCTCTGCACACAGGCACAGTATTGTGGGAGTGAAGGATTACATACATTCCACAGGGAGAGGCTTAAAGCCCATGGAAAATAAACAGAATTAAAGGCAATTTGAAGGAGAGAATATGAATGAGAAAGGGGTAAATCACAGTGCTGGTCACTGAGGAGAGGCTGAGACCCCCCCTCCCTCATTTTCCATATTACTAGATAAAACAGAGAACTGATCTCAGACAAATGAGCCCTCTGGACCAAATTTTTCAAGCTAATGAGCTCCCCTTGCAGCTCTTCCCCAGCACGGAGACTCCCAGCACCTACCCTTTGCCACAGCCTCTAATGAGCAGAGCCAGCATCATCCATCTCAATATCTGCCGAGGACACGGTCGACACTCGGCATTTACACGCGTCCCCAGGCACGAGGGGGGACAGCGATGCCCTGGGACCCCATCTGGGCAGTGCTGGCAGCGTGGGCAGGCTGAGAGCCTGGAGCTTGCTCTGTACTGGGGGATGTGCAGCAGCCCCAGGCAGACCCCCGTGGTCCTCCCTGCCCAGGCACACCTTATGGCTGCAGAGGGCTCTGCCAAGGCTGCGTCAGCGCCTGGCACCAACTGGCCATTTAAAAGCCCTGAGGGTTTGATGGCAGCTGCCTCCTGGGTGAGCACCCATGGCTCTCCCGGCATCCCCAGCAAGCCCAGCACATTTCGCCTCTCCCAGTCTCCCAGCATCAACCTCCTGCTGAATCAGGGTTTGCCATGTTCAAAATAACCTCTTGTTTCAGGACTAAATTGCTTTTCTTGCTCCCGGGAACCTCCTTGCAGTCTTGGCGGGGAGATTTCCAATGGTCTTTATGTGTTATTGGAATTCTCCCTCACACTTGCCCTTTGCCAGGCTGTGGTGGGGGGAGAAGGGGCTGTAGGACACGGCTCTGGCACACACAGTGCTCCCTACTGTTATGCTTAAATTAACAGGGAAGTTTTTGTAAATTGAAGACTAATTTTCTCTTGGGAATAGATCATTAAATTACAGAATACTAATGAAAATTTATAGCATCTGGACAGGGGGTAGAATCACAGGCAGTTTGTTGGTGTTTTCCCCTTTTTCCCTGGCCACAGCCAGGGGGGCTGTCACCTCCAAGCCCCTGAGCACGGGAGCAGGGAGAGGAGATGGACACATCCACAGGCACACCTCTTTGGAGGGTGGCACCAAGAATCCCCGTGAGGAAATGTGCAGTGAGGCTGGAGCTGCAGCCCTGCAGCCCCTGAGACCCTGAGAGAGCCAGCAGTGGGGGACGAGAGCCCTCCACGTCCCTGAGCCGGCACTGGGAGCTCCATCCTGGGGGAGCCGGGCTCCCCCGGGCACTGCTGGGGGCTGCGGGCAGTGTGGGGGTCCTATCACCCCTCCCCAGCCCTGCTGCCGTGCCCATTGCCCTGGCAACGTGCTGGCTCAGCGATGGATTAGGGAACAGCAGCCGCTCTTGCAGGCTGTATTTTTCCAGTCGAACTCCATTTCTTGGGAGCAATGAGGCTCAATAGCTCTGGAAGTGCGGAGGCAGGAGCTGCCTTTTGGGGAGGGGACACAGGAGAGCATTGTGTCTGGGGGGCTTGGAATGAGGAAATGCAGATTTTTTTGTTATTGCTTTGATCATACATAATTTAAATATTCAAACTACTGTGGAATTCATTGAATTATACATGAATTGCACAGACAGCATTTTTGTAACCCCTGAAAGACATTAATGTTTTTTTATCTCCCTTCAAAACCTTGGCTAACCTTAAATTTATTTATTTTTAAATTTTTTAAATTCTGAATCAGTCTCATCCCGAATCACCTTCAGAACATCACCCACGCTGGGTAATTCCACACAGGAAATGAGGGATGTGGTGATCTCAATTTGCTGTAACATAACGTGTTTTACAGCAGTGTTTGTGTCCCTGTGGCAGAGTGAGAGCTCCTCCAAGCTCACTCCCACTGGGAGCTCCAGCTTTGAGGGCAGCAGCCACTGTGGATCCCTCCAGCCCTGGCTCCCTGACACCCTGCCTCAGGTTGGCTTGGGACACAAGGCTGAGGGAGCTGGAGGCACCCTGGGACAAGGGACCACCTGAGCATCCCTGGACATACCATCCCTCCTTCCTGGTCCCTTTTTCCATGGCACTGCACAACAGGAGCATGGGACATGCTGCTGCACCTGCCCCTCAGCTGGCAGCTGGTGTCTGTCAGCCAGCCCAGTGGCCAGATGTTTTGGGAAGGAAAGGAGCATGGCCAGATGTTGCTAATCTAGCCCTACTCTCTGTCAGTTGGAAGCCATTCCCCCTTGTCCTATCACTACAACAAGCAACACGTTCTCTTGGGGCTGGGCTGTGAATGTGCCCCCATCACATTTCTACCAGACCCAGTACAGAGCTCCCAAGCAAGGATGAAGCTGGGCAATGCCTCTGTGTCACTCGGGATCCTCGTTTCCAGGGAAAACATTTCCCAGCCCCTGGAAGCTCTCTGAGGAGCAAATGGGAGAGTGGCAGAGAAGCAGGACCTGTACAGCCCTGTCTACAGCCTTTCCCTAGTTAGTTCATTCCTCATTATCCTTCCCTACCCTTTTAATTTCTCTCTAAACTCAACCAGCTATTGCTGTTCAAACTGAAATAATTAATTGGAACAAAATTGCCACTGTAGGAGAAAAGAATGATTAAACCCATCCAGCGGACAATGGGGCAATCACAGCCTAAGCAGCTAATTACAGGGATGCAGGATAATAACAGAGCCCTGGGCAAACTCAGGGGCTGGATGAGCCGGGAGGAGGGTCTGGGCTTGACTTCACTCCAGGTTTGGTGCCTGATTCTTGGAGTAAATATACAAATGCAAGAATGAAAGATCATTAGGGAGGAAATACCCACACAGGTCTGCTGGGGAAACACAAGCAACGGGAAGCCCAGACACCCCACACAGCTCTGTGCCTGTCACACCCCAGAGTCAGCCCAGGTGGGACCCACCACGGGTGCCCGGGGAGACCAGCACTGACACGGTCATGGTAGGATCACAAATAATGGTGGCTTTAACTGAGTAAATTGTTAATTGTAAATGGCACATGTGTGCATACATGTGTCCATGTACAGATGGTCATTCATTGCAAGATTCCACCAGGAATCACAGCATCCAGAGGTCTGGATGGAGCAAAGCAGCCCAGCAAGCCCACAGCCATCACCAGGGCTTGTGCCCTAAGGATGGTGAGAAAAACCACTGGGATGTTCTCTGCTGTCTCTGCATCAAAGGGTGACCTTGGTCCAGGAGACCTTGCTGCAGAGCAGCCAGATCAGTACTGGGGCAGGGGAACTGGAGGGAATACTGGGTTGGGACTGACACAGATTCGTGGAAAAGGAATAAACAGAGTTATGAAAGAAGGGAGCAGGAACACCTGCAGTATCCCACGGGCAATGGGGTGCACACCCGAGCCCTGGCTGTGGGGACATGCAAGCCTTGTTCCCTTCCTGAAATCCCTGTATTTTATAGCTCTGTGTTGGGCCCTGCATGTTGGCTGCAGTGTGGGGGTCACTTCCCCCCAACCTGTGGAAACCTGGGGCAATGGTGAGGTCAGTGTCACCTCACTGGCCCAAAGTGAATGCCACCAACCATCTCCAGATGGTCACAGCAGCAGGAAAACCGAAGGGCAGACCTTTTCAGGGAGGTGCTCTGCCCTGCCAGGCTCCCAGAAGAGGCCAGGGATCACCACATCTTTCTCCCTGCAGCCCTCCCTGCCCTCTCTGCTCACATTAAAACTCATTTAGCTTCCAAGCAGGGACCTGTGACTTCCCTTAATAAAGACATTTTTCATCTCCCCAACCTCAATGAGAGTGAGTTCAAAGTGGTGTGAAATTGGAAGTGGTCACGGTGTGTGCATGGCAGCACTTCCCCAGGTACTGGCACAGGGGCTTCAGCCGCCTGGAGCTCATAAATCCCAGGCAGCTCCGCATCACTCCAGTAGTAGTTCATTTTCTCATGGAATTTTGACTGTGACTGGAGTTTCTAATGGGCATTTTCAGAAGTGAGCTTGGCCCGAGGCAGAGGGGTAAGTCCCAGGAACTGAATGAGGCTCCTCCTAGCTTATGGGTGAATCCCTGGGGCAGGACCATCCCAGGAAGGCTTCACTTTGTGATGAGCTCCTGGTGCCTTCCAGGCACTGCTGAGGAAGGGGACAGGGGGATCATCTTCAGAGCAGGACATACACATCCATTCCAACTCCTCACAGGTCCCCTGGCCAGGGAAGGGCTCCCAGATCCCGTGCCAAGGTGGAGGCACTGAGTCCTCTGAGCCCCCTGAGCCCCCTGAGCCCCCAAGTCCCCTCTGCGAGCACTGCAGGGAGCATAAGCCTGACACACAGCCTGCCTGGGCTGCCTTTGCTGCCAGGCAAACAGGGCTGCTGGGTCTCCATAACTGCAGCCTGGCAGGGATCACCCACCTTGGGCTGGGAGCCAACTGTACTCATTGGTGTAAATAAATCAAGGTCATGCACAGCCAGGGAGCTGCAGCTGACCCACCGTGTGCCTGCACTGCTCCTGCCTTTGTATGAAACATCCCTGTGCTGCTGCTCCAGCTCTGAGCCAGCCCTGGGCATGGGCAGACAGATGAGAATGTGGTGAGCAGGGGCTCTGCCACACCCAGGCTCCTCCAAAGCTCTGTGGAAGCTTTGGGATTCACCCCAAAGGGCAAGAAGAGCACTCCACAAGTATCAGACACTTTAACAGGATCAGGTATATTCCTCCCTTTGCAGGCAGGGATCTAAGGGGACCACCAAGAGCAGCTTCTGCCCACCCTAATTTTGTTGGGTTTGACCCTGCACCCTGCCAGTGCCTTCCTCCATCCCCCAAAGTGTACGAGTTACCCCCCTTCCCTTGAGGCATTTACACCCCACAGCACTGGGGTCACCAGCCCAGGGCTCCCTGATACCAACAGTTGCCCCACACCCTGGGCTGGGGGCTCACAGGACCCCTGAGCTGCAGTCCAGCCCTTCCCTCTGCCTGATCCACTCTTGGATGCTCCCAGAGAGGTTTTGAGACCCAGGGAAGCCAGGACTACCCCCTACCCCATGCCCTTCCCTTCCTGCTGCAGGGATATTTGGTGATGGGAAAACAGCAGCTCAAAGTCTGTGAGCATCAGCAGGAGAACAGGGCAGATCCCATCACTAGTGTGGTGGTTTGTGTGACTGCCAGGCCTGAGTGGTGTGGAAGGCACAAACCCTCACAATGAAGACACAAACCCTCACAATCACACTCATGATGAGGAAGGAGAAAATGGCTGGAGTAAACCCAATGTACATGCAACCAAGGAGCAACCATTTGGGAAGAGCGAGCAGCTGCCTTACTGTTCCGAGTCTTCTGGCACTGGAGGGTGGGAGACCTCGTCTTGGCACTTAAAGGGTGACAGCTCTTCTCTGACCTTTATGGAGACAAAAGACAGAGAAGGTTCAGCTCCATTGCAATGCAGGAGCAGAGCTCTGAGAGCCAGGGCAGGGACAAGGCACAGGGTCACATCCCCATGGGGAGGCTGGTGGAGCTCAGCTCTGGTGGCAGCACCACATCTGCCAGGCTTTGGGGATGCTGAGCTGGGGACCTTGGACTGCCCAGGTCCTGGTGCCAGCTGTGGCATGGTGAGGGACACAGGTCAGGACTGCCAGGGAGGCTGAAGCCCCAGTGCTGAACAAACATGCCTGGCAAGTTGGAGAGGCTTCTGTCAAAAAGCTGGTTTTCTGTGAATCTTTTCACACTGTGGCAAAGCTGCAAACACTATATACTGTCTGCACCCTGCAGCCTGACAGGAGTTACCAGGACATGGCCCATGACTGGGTACAGCCCCCTGTGCCCCCACAGGTGCCTGAGCCCACAAGCAGGACCATGTTCAGCACAGCACAGATCCCGCACTGTGAGCTTGTAAAGGAAGATGAAATCAGTTACAGGAAAAACTTCATGGATACACTTCTCAGAAGCTCCGTGAGAGCAGACGAATCTGTGATTTAAGTGTCATCCATCCCTGCACTGCTAAACATGAGGCTAGGTGGTGCTGGGTGGCATTTTGGGGTCCCCAAGTGTGCTGGCTATCCCAGAGCAGCTGCCCAGCTGGAGGCCATCCCATGCTCTGCTCCTTGCTGCCTCATGGCTCCCTGGCATGCAAAGTGCAGCGCTGCAAATTGTATTTTCCCCCGAATGCTCTGGAAGAGAAGGACTGAGACCGAGTGCAGATTTTGCTCCCCAAGCCAGCCACCTCCACCCAGGAGCAAACAGCCACAGAACAGGCCTGTGGCCCTGCTGTACACAGCCTGATGAATCACATTGCTCAGGAAAATATATGGGCATAATTAATAACATGAGGCATCTCTATCAGCCTCTGTGGTGCAGCAAATTATGAAGCAGTAGTACTTGGATGTGTTGACCTGGATTTCATATATAATCTGTCAAACTATTCCCACCCAGTCAGGCCTCTGGAGACACGAACAATACAAAAATGATAATTAAACCAAAGCAAGATGGACAGCACTGTGCCCCATTAATTATGCTCAGTGTTGTGGGGAGGGGATGGAACCCCCAATTTCACCCTTTTCTCTGTGCAGGCTTGGGTATGTTATGGGTCTGGAAGGGGGACCAGTGCTGCTCATGGTGTGTGAGGCAGAGGAGGGTTTGGTGTCATTATCCAGGAGCAGCAGCAAGGACAGGCTGCAGCTTCCCACATGGATTGAGGCAATGGGTGACATGGTGATCCCTGGTGCAGGCAATCCTTAAATCAAAGGGAAGAGTGACCAGCTCACAGGGAGGTAGGGGAGAGCAAAGCTCACCCCATCCATCCTATTCCCCACGTCAAAGACGTTTATGCTGCTGAATAGCACTGATGCTGCAGGTGCCACCTGAGCCCTGGCTGCTGCCACACTTGTTCCCTGTTCCTGTCATTCCCATGTCCTGCAGCTCATGGGCCATCCCAGCTGAGGCCATCCCAGCCATGGTGATGGCACTGGCCAGCATGTGGACTCAGAAAGGTGAACACTAAAACAGAAGCATCTCTGAGACTGGAAGAGGAGCAGGGCTGAGCGAAGCCTGGCTGGGCATGGAGTGGTGCCCATCCCTGTGCCTGGTACCATCGCTGGCACAACACGTCCCCAGAGCTGAGGGCATCTTCCTCACAGAGCCCCCAGACACATTCCCAGATGCCCCCAGACAAATTCCACTGACTTTCTATTTCATTCCTGTTACCAGATCAGGAGGCACTAGCGTGTTCAGTGGGAATACTTTGAGGGGAGGCGTCGGGTGAGGGATGAGGATGCAGCTGGCTATTAACTGAATCTGGATTTAGTATTCCATTAGGGAGATTGTATTTGGCAGTAGCAAGGGAAAGGTTCGCAGAAAGAGACAAAAATATTTTCAGTAGAGAAAGGGAATCCCCTGATCGAAACAAAGCAAAGCTAATGAGTTTGTTTAACTCAAGTGTGAGGACAAGCAGGGCTGCGAGTGAACTCCGGGAGTTCCTGCCGGGCCCCAGGGCTGCACCTGGGCTTCAGGGCTCCCAGCGAAGCTTCACCTACTAAATTAGTTTAATCATGTCTGTCACTAATCATCTTTGTCGAGCCCTCATTGGAGGCCATTGAAAAGGGATTAGGGGAAATATCCACTCTTTATCCCCCTACAATAGTGATTAACTCTCTGGACTCGAGTAGCATTTTCATATTGATGGAAAGAAGCAGAATGAACTCATAATCATGAAATTCAGTGCCTGCACCACGAAGCAGAACTGGAGGGCAGTGTTAGGGGAGTGAAGGGCACATCATAAATGTGCTGGGTAAGACCTGCCGTGCTGGAAGGGGAACCACTGGGTTCCTGGCAAAAGTTTACCTCCAGGTGAACCTGACTGCAAGTACTCCAAAATCGTCACACTCTGTGAATTACACAGATGAAAGCCTTTGGCTGGGGATGCAATTGCTGTTATTCCAACAAGTGGGAAGTCCTGCAAAGGAATCTTCTCTGTGAGGAGCGACTCGGCTCCCCAGAGGCCGCCGGCGGCACGCAGGGCTTCGAGCAAACATTTCCTAATCCAAACCAATTCGGAAGAGCCGGGCTGTGCCAGCAGCAAACAGCTGCCCCCGGCGCTCCCTGCCCGCTGCCCTCGCTGCCAGCACCTCCCACTCGTGCCTCGCAAAGCCCCCCTGGCTCTGCCTGCGCCTGACGGACCCCAGGGCAGTGGCATCCCTCCCCCGAGCCAGAGCGCACTCCTGCCCCGCTCTGCCAGCATCCCTCCCGGCTCCTCGCTTTACCCAAGGAATCCGCGCTAACACGAACAGCCTCAGTGTTATTTACACGACCGCTCTCACGGCGTGCCTTCGCCCCTCTGCCCACGGTCGCGGTGCCCTCCGCACCCCCCGGTCCGAGCCGAGCTTGTGCCGGCCCCTCCGTGGGGGCATCTCCGGCTGCGGCAGCAAGGAATGAATGAGGGAATGAAGGAATGAATGAATGAATGCCTTCCTCGGGCAGAGGGGAACCCGCAGCGCTGCGACAGCTCGGCGCGCCAAGGGCACCCTCGTCCCGAAAGCTCATTAATCTTGAAGAGAGCGATTGGGTTAATTTGGGAGGTTACTCACCCGCCAGCGTGAAGGGATCCCGGCGGGGCCGCTCCTGCCGCGCACGCCTCAGCCCTTCGTGGGGAGGGGAGACGGGCAGTGATTCCCCCTCACAGGGAGCACGGCAGCGCCCGCATCCTTCGCCCGGGAGCGGGGAGCGGCCCTGGGCGTGCGGGGCACAGCGGGCAGGGCGGCGGGGCAGCATCCCGCATCCCGCATCCCGCATCCCGCATCCCGCATCCCACCGCCCGCAGCCGGACCCGCCGGGCGGAGCGGACCGTCGGGCTCGCTGTCCCTGCCGGGGCACACACAGCGGCACCGACCCTGCCCTGTGTGGAGGGGCTGGGGGCAGCGGGACCCCCGGCAGCCCCGCTCGCCATCGCGGCCGCGCCGGGGACGGTCCCTAAAGCAAAGCGACGCCCGTGCAGCGCTCGAGCCGCTTCCCTGGCTTGGGCACAGCTCCGGATTTGGATTTAGCATCCACTGAGTCAAGTCCTCGGTGCATTCTGTGTTAAATAACTAAGGTTAATTTGATTTGATGCACCACTTCATTACCATAAACAGCTCACAGTGTGTCAGTCCTCTGTAATTATGGTTCCCTCCAGCCGGCATCTTGTTCACTTTCCATCAGTGCTGGAGCTTCCTGTGATCCCCTCCCAGCCAAGCCCTCCTGCCTGAACTCCCCCCAACCGTAATTGTGTGTCATTTATTCTGCAGCTGCTGGTTACACTCATTTACAAAAAACAGGGGCAGGGACATTAAATTTACTTTCCATTGCAGCCTCTGGTGGCTGGGACGAGGCTGTGTGTGCAGGGGGGCCGGCAGGAGAAGGGACCCTCCAAAGGGAAGGTGCTTTTGTGGGGATGCTGTGCTGGGGAGCCCCAGGTCGGGGTCAGCAGTACCTGGAGAGAGGCAGAGGGCAAGGCATGGTGCCAGTCACTGCCCAGGTGGGATTTCTGCCCCACTCCCCCTGCCAGAGAGGGAATTGCTCTGCCACCACCGGCACGAGAGCAGGCACGGATCACGTGGAGCAAACTGAACACACAAAACTACGGTCAACACCAGTCTCCACCTTGGCCCCTCCTGTCCACTTGTGCCTTTGCTAAGGCAGGCATTGCTGTCCTCCTCAGCTGCGTCTTTCCACGGGAGAGCAGGATCAGCTGGGAGCCAGGGATGGGCACCCCAGACTGTCCCTGTGCTGCTGGAGCAGGGAACGGGGCTGCCCCTGCTGCTCTGCCCTCCAAAATGGGGCTGTTCCTCACTGTCTCCCGTTTAATTCCACCGTCACACTGAAGGTGCCATGCTGGAGGTGCCACGCTGGAAACGTTTGCCATCAGTTTTGTTTGACAAGTGACTCCTTACTTACAGATACAGAAACATAACCATGCTGGCCCATCCCACAGGCACAGTGAAGCAGTTGGTGGGACAAATCCCACAGCTCCATGTGGTCAGAACACACCATCTCACTGGGACATGGGAGGAATCTGGGAACTGACAAACCAACAGCACAGAGAAACATAAAAGAATCACACTGTGGCTGCGGGTAGAGCTGCAGATGCCACCACCACCCTGACCCCACAATGGCAAAAGTGACAAACCCAAAGAATACAGCAGCAGCCCTGCTCTGTGCTGATAACAATGCTCCCAGTGCCAGCACTGGAAAGTGGGACATGGCATGCAATCCAAATATCTAGGAGAGAAGAGGAATACCCAGTATAGAAGAAGATTACCTGGCAAATGACATGAATACCCAGTATCCAAGCAGAATACCCAGTACACAAGAGGAAAACCCAGTCCCTAAGAGGAGTACCCAGTACAGGGCAGCATAGCCAGTACACAAAATGGATCCACTGGGAGAGCCCCATCTCCTGACTGCAGGCTGGGCTCCATCTGCTCTTGCTGCCCAGAAGAGCCCATGGTGGCCATGGCCCCATCCCTGGTGGGTTCCCACGAAGCCCCCCAAGGTTAGCCACCCACCACTGCTCCCCTGGGCTGGGCACCACTGCAGGCTCTGTCCCTCCTTGCCCTGCCCTGCCCTGTGCTGGACCCACTCCCCACAGAGCAAACACAGACCTCACCCACAACAGTCACTCTGTTATCGTTTCTGGGGTTTTTAATTGGAATATCACCAGAGCTCAAGTGGTGGTGTTTGCACGGATGGCAGCATTACTGGGCCACTGGGCTGTGACAATATAAAATAGATATTGTTAGAAGCCACTTAAGCCTTTCTGTGGGAGGATTGTGGAGCCCTGGAGCAGAGCCCAGGGGACGGTCATTTATTGCCACTGTGACCAGGTCAGTTACTCCAGAATCCAGAAAATTATTTATGAGGTGGTTGGCCTGTTAAAACATTAACACATCCATCACCCTGTCGCTGATCCCATTCCTGCGTTCATGGCACCATTGGGCTTGGGAATTTACTGGCATTTGATTTGCTTCAAAGCTGCATTTGCAATAAAACCTGCACCCCCAGCTCCCACTGTGACAGAGGTTATAGCTGGACCCACCAGCTTCTCCAAACTCCCTGAGATTATTTTTCCTTCTGGTTTTGCCTTTGCTCCTGTTGCATTGTTGCATGGTCTAAACAAAGGCACAAATTGCCTCTTTAATTTGCAGAGACACTTCAAAGCAGTAAAAATCAAATTTAGCTTTTACCATTGGAATCTTGCCCTGCCCCTTAAGTGTGAGTGCTAGTGGTGAGAGCACAGGATGAGCCAGCCCAGCCACTCCTCTGAAAGTGATAAAGCATCAAATCTGGAGGATAAATGGGCTGTTATGGCTGTGGGCACCATGTGGTGACGATCCAGCAGGGAGAGGCAGACACTGCTTCCTGGGAGTGGGGGCATTTATTTCTGTCTGTCAAGACACAGAAAAGATGGAGAACATACAAGGGATGGGAATTAGTGTCTTAATCTACTGCGTTTACTCTTGTCCCTTTTTCAATGCCTTTGGCCACTCATTTTCCTGCATCTGATATTTTATTATCATGTCTTTTATGACATTTCCAGATACTTATTAAATCAAAACGGAGAGTTCTGCTTTGTGTGCTGGCTGGAGTGGCTGGGGATGCCTGGAGAGGGGAGGTCTGAACTCAACTCAGCTGTCTCCTGGCTGGTGGGGAGCCTGGAGGGGAGTGGGTGCCCCAGCCCTGCTCATGTGGGTGAGAGAAGCAGGAGGAGGAATAAAACCACGGTCCAAGGAGTGATGGGCACACCCTGGAAGCTCACCCTGCTCCTCTTGCCACAGCCCCTCCAGCTGGGGGTCCCATCCATCTCTGTCCCATGCTGGGTCAAAGTCCCCAGAAGTGGCTGCTGTCCCCTCTGTGATGGACAAGGAGCTGCCACAAAGAGGGAAGGAAAAAGGTGCTCTCCATGTCCGCTACAGACAGGTGAGGAAGCAGCCAGTGTGGATCTCTGTGAGGACACTCAGCTTTAGCTGAATGGGCTGTGCCAAGCCTGGAACTCCACCATGGCACACCTTCCCAAGGCAGGAGCCAGGGGGAGGCTCCCTGCCCCATGGGCTGCTTCCCTGGCTGGGATGCACATGGCTGGGACACCCCCTGCTCACCCCAGCCCCATCCCCTCTGGCCTCCCCAGGGCTGCACAAAGCAAACTCTCCATTTGCTGGGGCCCTTAATTACTGACCATTTGTTCACAGCCTCTGACGAACTGGTTCTTAATTCCCCAAGCTGTCTGTGGGGGGCTGCTCTCTGGTGCTTCCTGCACTTTTGGCTCTGAGTTTTGCAAGGGCTGGGAAACTCAGGGGTCCAGACAGGCCTCTCAGCAGAGTCCTGGTGTCCTGTGTAGTTCAGCTCTTGAGTCTGAAGGTTTAATGTTGGTGGCACCTGCAGCTCTGAAGCAAATTCAGAAGCAGAGACAGTTGTGGGAGACATGCAGCACAAGGTCCATGTGGACGGAGCACCTGGGAGAACTGCAGGGTGGCAGTCAGGAATGTCCCAGGGAAAGGCTCTGAGGAAAGGTCCAGTCCCTGGTCCTGGAGGAAGGTCCTGGGGGCAGGTTCTTGGTGCTGGCACCCAGCTGGCTGCTGGATGGTGGATGCCCCCTCTCTTTGCATCAGTATCTTCAGTGCTCTGTGGTTCTCAGCTTCTCAGAAGAGACTGGCACGTGAAGCATGCTGGAACAGCAATAGAACCTGGAAGAGAAGCACCCGGGGACAGCCCTGGAGCCCGTGATCCCTGTGGAGCAACAGGAGTGGAGCACAGAGTGACAGGGCTGGGTCCAGCAAGAGGGACTTATGTGTCAGCCCCAGATGTGGGAGGACCGCAGTGTGGGTGAGGAGGAGGAGGAAGAGGAGGAGGAGGAGGAGAGGAAACCTCCCTGCACGGGGAACTCTGTGTTTTGTGATTTGAGGTGTTGCTGCAGCAGGATTTGGCTGCCCCACTTGCTGGCCAGCACAGAGGGTGCATAGCTGGGGTTTGCACCCTGACCCCCAAGATACGATGCTGATGTCCTGGCTCCTGCCAGGACCTGGGTCTGCAGCTACAGGTGCACTGAGACCCCCCAGGACACGGGCTGGACATGCAGCACAGGGGCTGCGTGCTTTGAATGGCACGTGGTGGACACCAGGCTGGCTCTGGGGCTTCCACCATCACCTCTCCCTCATACTATGGGGGAACATTCACAGGAACAGGTTTTTCTGGGGGCAGAATTCCTGCCATGAAACTATTACAGAGCCAATTAAACCCAATAAAAATCCAGGATGTGAGCAAGGTGCTGTGGGAGAGCAGAGCAGTGAGTGTGGGGTGGGTCACTAGCTGGTGCCTGCCAGGCAAAGACAATCTCTGTGAGCAGCAGAAAAGGATCATCCTCCAGCAGTGACACCATGGAAGCTTCTTCCCTGTGATGGAATTAAACAGGAGCTGGACTTGGGAGTGACGGCAAACATGAAACCAGGGCAGGGCAGATGCTGATGCCAATGGAAAGCTTGTGGAGCTCATTCCCCCAGATGGCAAATCCTGGCTCCAAACATGAGTGTGTTTGCCAAAGCCGTGCACTCCAGGCTTGCACAGGGCGGCCAGGACCGGGGGTGATGGGCACCTGCATTCAGCAGCACTCAGAAATCCCTTTCTCTGCTATCCCTGCAAGATCCTTAGAGGTGCCTCTGCAGCATATGGCTCCCTTCAGCAGCACAAAGGGCTCGCAGTGGCCTGGGAATGCCCTGGGTGTGGAATACGGGATCACTGCTGTGACAGAGCTGCACCAGAACAGCAGCTCCTCCCGCTGTCACCTCCAAAGAGCTCTTGTGCATAATTAGTTCAAGGGCAGCAATACAGAATTGTTACCGATGGTGAAACCTGCAGTGGGCTCAAGTGACATGTGGGGTTGTCCATCTCCCCCCGTGCCCTGGCTCCGTGGGCACTTTCCCTGGTGCCCCGTTCCTGCGCCGACAAGGGGGGAACAAAGGCTGGGGCCGGCACAGGGCAGTAATTCAGCCGTGCCCCGGCACACAGCTGCCCTCCAGCACGGCTGCCAGCCCCGACACCATCCACCCGGCCTCCATTCCCATGGTCTCCAGGGAGATGGCGATGGACCTGCATCCTAATGATGGGTGGCTGACGGCACCCACACCCACAGCCAGCTCCCTCTGGCCTCTTCCCGACACCGGGATTACAGATTCAGCCCCGGTTCCTGCACAGCAGCAAGTGGGGGAGAGCGGGTGGCCCCACCCCAGCAGGGACATTGCTGGGGACATCACTGAGGAGCACCAAGGCATCAGCCAAAATAAAGCCAGCGTTGTCTGAAGGCTGCCCCTTTGGGACCAGCAACCTGACATTGGTGCTGAGCACCCATGACCAACCACCCCTGAGATGAGGAAGGAAGGGAAACGAGCCCCCAAAACCCACCCTACACAGGACATGGCATGGCTAAGCCCTGGCATGAATGGAGGAGAGCCGGTCACCACAGCCCCCTGCCCCAGGAGCCCTTTGTGGAGCATCGTGATGCTCGGAGGATGGAGCTGGACACGCGTTGGCAAAGCCACCCCACCCTCACGCCCGACCCTGCGCCAGTGCCGCAGTGCTGGAGCCACACACGGCACAGCCCACTCGTGCCCTGCATGATAATGAGCCAGCAGCAGCACCAATTAATTGCTGGAGGTATCTGTTCACTCACCGAATGGGGAGCCGTGGTGCCAGAGCGGAGGGCAGGGCTCGGCAGTGCTGCAGAGCGGGTACGGCTCCACCACACCAGGCAGGTGAAGGCAGCAGGCAGACCTGCTGGTATTTTTGTATTTAAATCTCTCTTTTTTGAGCTCACGTCTCATTTAGGGTCACATGCTGCTACGAGCATCGGTCGCACCGTCACGTGCCGGGGTCAGGGCTCATGTGATGAGCAAACCTGATGAAGGGCCACCACAACCCATTTTGCACCAACCCTAAAAAACCTTAGCTGTGAAAACCTAATTTATAAAGGGGTTAATGAAATAATTAATTTTTGAAGCAGGCTCCTATCCTTAAGGGCCAAATAATTTCATGGGGAGGGGGCAGGAGAGCAAGAGATGAGAAGGAAAAGCCAAGATTTCGATGAATATTTAATGCACCCTCCACGCTCCTCGGCAGCTCCTGCACTTGGAGCGGTGCCAGCGCCGGCTGAATCCATCCTTTGTTAATAACCAAATCGACACCACTGCTGCTGGTCGGTGTTTGTGGCTCGGTGAAGCTGGAATGTGTCACAGCAGGCTGGGGGGCTCAGTGAGCAACCACCCACCCCCAGCACCCTGGACAAAGCACCAGGCTGGACTCCACCCCGCCACCCATCTACAGACACAGGTGGATATTTCAAAATGTACATGTATGTATTCCTTTGGAAGCCAGAAATAGCACAGGATGCTTCCAAAGGCTCATTCCTGCTGCATCAAGAGCAGAATTTTGCATTGTTTGAACTGTTGTTAATTTCAAGCAGAAAATAACAGGGCACATGCATTTCTGTGGTTCCACAAATCCACATCTCCTCCCTCCCCACCTGAGCCATCTTCCCTCAGTGCCTGTGGGACCAAAGGGGCTGCTCACATTATCGACAGGGACAGGATTGTCGTGACACCCCCAGGATGGGTGGGCAGGGGACAGGGATGTGAAATTTGGCACAAGGACGGGATAAAAACCAGCCACGGCCCTGCTGGGCATTGAGAGCCTGGAACTCCATCCACGGATGTACAGATGAGGGAAATACATAGGAAAATCTTCCTCTGAAAACGCACCAGTGCAGCAAAACCTCGGCTCTGTGGAGAGGATTGGGGTCCAGCCCCAGAGCTGGGGGGGCTGTCACGACTCCCTGCCTGCCCTCCTCACTCGCAGTCAGTTTAACTAATTGGGCCACAGCTCCAGAATTCCCACAGCAGAATTCCCCCGATCCCCCCATCCCCTGGCTGCTCTGCATTCCGGATGGACGTGTGCTGCAGTGTGTGCGTGTGGCCAGCCAGGGCTTCATTGGCATTCCTGGCACACGGAGGGGCAGGGCTGGCTGGGCTGTGGATCCCAGGAACACTCTGCTGGCCACATGGGGCGGGGAAGGGGGAAAAACCCAGTTTTCCCCTCCTATTCCATCAGCTCATGCACGGTGGGTCCTGTGTGGGGGTGCTGGGCAGCTGCAGCTCCCACTCCCGGCACTGGTGCCACTGGCATGGGGTGTGGGAGAGTGGTGGTGGCTGTGCCAGTGCCTCACCCCATCCCAGGGTGTGCTGGGGGCTGTGCTGAACTCGGAGGTGCCGCTGTCAGAACGTGCCCACTGTGCTCCTGGAGCATCCCTGGGCTCCAGGGCAAGAGGCATCAGCTCAGCCGATGGGGAGGGGGATCAATGGCAGCAACATCCCACTCTGGGGAGCCAAAAGGGGTGGAAAATCATTAGGGTCAGGCAACCTACAGCCCCCTGTGCCCACGAGCTGGCCTTGTGGTGCCAGCCTGGTTGAGTCCTGCAGTGCATGGCCCGAGCCCAGCATGGGGGTGACACCACTGCCCCACACCCCAGGTCACCTCTGTCCCCTCAGACAGGGACAGGAACAGGGGCATGGGGCTGTCCCACGAGTGCTGTTGAAGTGACAGGATACCACGTGTATGGGGACAGGTGCCAGGCACCCCTGTGAGCTGTGGGACTCCCTGGCAGTGCAGGAGGCTCAGCACCCCTTGTCACCCCATGTGCCCAATGGAGCTTTGTCCCAGGGAGGGTGACCCACGACCGAGAGCAGCTCAGGATCAGGCAGGATCACACTGCTCCTGTCCCCATGTCCTCTCCCTGGCTCCAGCCAGTGCATGGAGAACACCCACTGGGAAGGACACAGAGGGTCTGGTGGCCAGGGGTGCTGGCACAGCTCCACAGGAGGATTGAGGTGCACCCGTCCCTCCGTCCCCCACACCCAGCAGTGATTGTGGCACAAGTGCAGGAAAGCACTTCCCGGGTCACCTCCAACTCACCACACTGTCCCTAGTGCTGCCACCCCATGTCCCTCGTGCTACAAACACTGAGCTCACCATGGGTGGCTCCTTGGTGCTGAAGGCAGGATTTAACACCTCTAGTGCTGTCAGAGTGCAGCGAGCCCATCTGGGGAATCTGGAGCCCCCAGAGCGGGGTCCCTGGGGTGCTGCTCACACCTCCCTCCGTGCACGGGCTCTGGATGCAGTGGTAGCCCCTGCACCAGTGCTGGCTTCAGCCCACACTGCTGGGATGCCCAGGATGTGGTGGGCACAACCAACCCCAAACCTTTGGGGTCCTGCACATGGTGCACGTCCACCCTGGCCAAGCCCCAGCAGCTGTGCCAGCCCCGTCCCGCAGTGGTGGCTCAGCTGGTGCCCTGTGCTGCACCCTGGCCCTGTGCCAGGGGGACTCAGCATCACCTGGGTGCTGTCAGGATGAGGCTGGCGGTGGCACCAGGCACAGCGAGCAGCAGGGACATGGTGGGGACAGTGGGGACCTCTCACATACCTGCTCTGTTGCAGCGTGGCCTCTCCTCTTTGGGGAGTGGGGCTCGTGCAAGCGTGGCCAGCGCTGCCCCTGCACGAAGCAAGCTGGGCAGCTGCTGGGAGCCAGCTCATCCGTGGAGGTGACAGGGAGCAGCTGGCAGAATTCCCGACATTTCCAGGAGCTTTTCTTCCTTTTCAGCAGAGACGAAGCAGCGCCCCGGCTTCATCTGTCACTCTGGTGCTCCTGTGCGGAGCTGCTGGCACTGGGTTATGTCCTTGAGACACAGACCGGTGCCATCTGGGCAAAATGCCATGAGATCCCTGGAGACCAGGGAGTTCCGTGCTGCATCCAGAGCCTCTCAGAGCATCCAGAGCCTCTCAGAGCATCCAGAGCCTCACCGAGCACGGAGCATGCCACGATCAACAAGGATTAACTGCTTTGTGGCTGGGGCGAACTGTGGAGCAGGGAGAGTGCAGGGGGAGCTGGGAAGGGAGCAGGGGGCTGTTAACCCTGTGCCAGGAGTCCCTCTGAAGTGGCACAGGGGTGCCCATGGGAGCAATCCCAGACACTGCAACTCCTGAGAGAGCTGGACCCTAAACCAAAATAATTCTGTATCTTGTGCCAGACATCTGCCCCAGCCACCTTCATGTGGGACTGAGATTGACTCTAAAATCAATCTTTAAGCACCTCTTACCTGTTGCCCTCCACTCTCAAGATCCCTTGTTACATTTTCCTGGGCATGATTTGCCAGTTCCTCCATTACCTACATGGAAACACAGCACAAGTGCACTTGGCTGGAGCATGGTGGGTCTCTCCTTGCTCCGTAGCCAGTGGGGCAGCTGGAGGGGCTCATGGTGGGAGGGCAAATGGACCCCCTTGCCCTGGTGTCCCAGGCCAGGTTGGGCAGGGGTTGGAGCAACCTGGTCTGGTGAAAGGTGTCCCTGCCCATGGCAGGGGAGTGGAACTGATTGGGCTTTAATGTCCCTTCCAATCCAAACGATTCTGAGATTCTCTGATCCCCTGCCTGTCCAAGCCCTACAAGAATTAACAATGCTGATGGAATGGACTTCACTTAGAAAGGTTTTAGAAATGATTAGAAGCCACACAGTTCTGCACTTATCCTCGAGAGCAGCTCTGAGGTGGAGGTTCCCATCCCTTGCTCAGCACTTTACATCCCAATGTCACATGCTAAAACAGAAGAAGTGAAATGTTGAGATCTCACTGGAGGGACAGGGACACGTGCCCTGCACAGACCTGGGTCCCCTGGCAGCACCAGCACTGGATGTGGGGGCCTCTCTCCTGCCCACCCAGCAAGGATGCACACAGTGTCCATCTGTCTGTCCAGGACCTTGCATTCCCACTCCCCTCATCTTGCCCTGTGTCAGCACCGCTTGGAGTTGGGCACTACATCTAATTAAAATGTTCATCCAGTTAATTACTGATAATCATGTATTTCCCTCTCCATGACAGGCTCCAGTAAAGCTTGTGCTGAGAGCAGCAAAGCAAAATGCTTTGTTTCCAGTAGTTTCTTAAATGAAAAAGCCCAATTTGTCTTAACCTGACACCAACAGGCAGCACAGCATTCCTGGGCTTCAGCCTGCACTCCCCAGCCGTCCCCGCCGTCACAGACCAGGAGATTCAATTATCTGGCAGAACATGTCCCAGAGGCATTCAGATAATTGCAAACATAAGTACAAAATCTGCCACTAATTATTAAAGAAATACCAAACAAGGAAACCAAGTGATGGAAAAGTTGGTGCTGGTGCAGGGACCACTCCCAGGTGCTGAGAGGGCAGCGTGTCCCAGGGCTGTCCCTGCCATGGTGGGACCCCCAAACCATGCTGGGCTGAGGGAGAGGCACCATTGCAGCCCTGAGCCCAGTCCCAGCCCCTTTCTTCCAAAGAAAGGCTGTTCCATGACCTAATGGAGCCTCAGAGGCTCAGGCTCCAAGATTCCAGGGTGCTCCAACCTGGCCTTGGACACTTCCAGGGATGGAGCAGCCACAGCTCCTCTGGGCACCCTGTGCCAGGGCCTGCCCACCCTCACAGGGAAGGATTCCTTCCCAATATCCCATCTAACCCTGCCCTCTGGCAGTGGGAAGCCATTTCCCCTTCTCCTGTCCCTCCACCCCTTGTCCCAAGTCCCTCTCCACTCTTTAGGTGCCTAAAGGGGCTCTGAGGTCTTCTCAGAGCCTTCTCTTCTGCAGGCTGAACACTCCCAGCTCTCCCAGCCTGTTTCCATAGGATTTAACTGTGATTTAAAAAAGAAACTGGAAAAAAAACCCCAAAAACAACAGAAAAGAGAAAATCCCAAACAAATGAATGAGAACCAACCCCACAGCTGGATTTGGAGTGAGGATGTACCTGCTGGTAACCCACCACCCCTGCTGGTTGGTGCTCTCTGTATTCACCAACTGCTTCTATCCTTTGAATTCAGCTCTCTCTTCCCCCCACTTTTCCAACTCAGCTCTTCGTCCTGCCCATGATCCAGATGCTCTTCCAGTATGTTCTCCTTTCACCTCCCAAACCCCTCAAGGAACTGGGCTCTGCTTTGTGGCAGGATGGTCACAGCTGAGACCTTCAGCTCTGCCAGGCGCTGCTCAAGGTGTGTTTGGAAACAGCCCAGAGCTCTCGTCTCCCGTCCCCGCGGCCGGGAGAGCCGTCCCTGGGCACGGAGGATGCTCCGAGCGAGGATGCTCCAAGCAATGATGCTCCAAGCAATGATGCTCCACCCGCCACCGCGCCGAGGGCTTGGAAGGCAGCCCATGTTTGAGGGCTCCTAAAGGGAAAGCAGCTTCTCCCTGACAGTGTTTTGGCAAAACCAGCGTTATTTAAACACAGCAGCTTATTCGCTCAAAGTAAATAATAATTAAATAAACCCAATTCAAATCAGGAATGCTCCTCGTGGGAGGAGCAGGGGGTCATTTCAGGGCCGGGGGGACTTGGTGGGCTGGGGATGTGGGCAGCGACTGGGGGCACCCCGGCTGGGCACGGACACTCGTGGGAGCACCAGAGGGGCGAGGGTGGCTCTGCCTCCTCCCAGCTCAGCTTCCCAGCGTGGTTTGCTCCTGGCCCTCGGGGTCAAGGACACATAACAGGCAGCCGAGCAGCCCGAGGAGCCCAGCCCAACCCTGGCTCACGGCTTTTGGGATCCCCAAATCCTCTGAATCCAGCCCTGAGCACGCCCACCCACCCCGGGCTGCAGGGGCAGGGGACACATGAGAGCATTCCAGCCCCAAAGCACAGCTCACCAGCGAGGATGTGTGTCAAACACGACTTAATTATATCTCCACAGTGACTATTTTTTCCACCATGTCCTCATTTCCCTGTGTCCTTAAAACAACGTGGTGTGTTTTCCTCTGCGGCACAGAGCATTTCATCAGCTCTGGCATCCCGTGCTGGGCAAGGCTCTTCCTTCCATCAGCATAATCACAATAATGATAAAACCAATGAAACCATGCTCTTTTTGAGAGCATCCCTAGGAAGCCCAGGAATCTGGAGAGCTGCCACATGCCCTCGGGGCAGGACTGTGGGCAGGGAGTTCCCCCCTCGGTCTCTGCTTCATTCTCATCTGGCAGAGCATTGCTGAAGGCGGCTGGCTGGGGAACCACAAACGGCACCCTTGTTTGCACACATCTTTTATTTGTTTTCCTGTGAAAACATCATGATGTGTCTGTGTTGCTGGCAACCCTGAAAACAAACCAAACCAAACCAAACCAAACCCCAAAACAAAACAAAACAATCCTCCCTTTGGCAGCTCCCAACTGCAGGAGCTGGGGCCATGCCAAGGATGCTGGGGCAGGGCTGACCCGTGTGGTCCCCTGGGGAACACTGAGGGTGTGGGACGAGCCCCAACAAGCCCTGGGCAGGGCTGACCTGCTCAGTCCCTTGGGGAACATCACGGGCCAAGCCCCAGCAGCCCCCAGGAGGCCCATGCCACTCACTCCCACAGCCGCTGTGCACAGCCACATCTCTCAGTGCTCACCGGCCTTGTGTCACCAACTCAGAGCCAGAGAGCCCAACAAATAATTGTTTGCAGCTGTCATTAGCTGAAAACAAGCAAATCTGCATATTCTTAATTAGGCAACTTGGCAAGGAGCCCTTGCTACCAAAACAGCCATTTCACTCACAAAAGGGCAACAGAAACCCCGGCATGTGCAGACCTACCCACACAGACACACAGACATGCATTGGATGGACAAATGCCTGCAAAGCCTCGTCCTGCCCCAGCCCCACAAAGGGTGAAGCTGGAGCCAGGATGGCACCTCTGCACTGGGACACTTTCTGCTAGCAGGAAATGCTGCTTCCATGCACAGCACTTCCACACCAAACTCTGGGACAAATCCCATGGCCAAGGCTGTCACTGCTCAGTCCAATGGTCACTGGGATGTCATGCCCTTACTGACACCCATTCTCCACCCTGCTGGCTTTGATGGCTGAGCAACACTCCCCACTGCCTGCTTTTCCTTAAAATTACATCTTAAAATTACCCAGCTCATTCAGTTTTCATTTCCTAGCTCTCCTGCCACTGCTCAGGGCAGGATCCTGCCTTTACAGGCTTTCCTATCCTGCCAAACCCTTTCTGATCCCCACACATATCACAGAGGAGTCAGGGCTGTCAGGTGCCACCACTGTATCCAAAACTAACCAAGAAGTTCTGGTTAACACACTCACCCACCTTTTTTCTCTCTCAGGAGAGAAAATACAGTTACGAGGAGCTTAACCCCTGTGTGCAAATGTTTGCTGGCAAATCCTGGAATGGTTTGGGCTGGGAGGGACCTTGAAGATCATCCACTTCCAACTCCAAAGGACAAGAGTTTTCTGAACAAACCAGAACAAGGCAGCCCTGAGACAGCTCTGTGTGTAACGTTACCTTAAGCAGTCAGTGTCAGCTCTAAGAGGCACTGCAGTTTTGGGGCCACATCCCACCTTCTACCCCTCCCTGTCCCGGCTCCTTGGCACATGGAAGCAGCACACCTCCCCAGCACCTCCCCACCCTCCCCCAGGGCAGGACATTTAAGGTCCTGCCAGCCCTTCCAAAATTAAACCCCTTGACAAGTTAAGTTTTCCCACACATTAGTTCCCAGCAAGCTTTTTCTCTGGCACTACTGTTAGAACCCTGGAATGGCAGGGGGGTTGGAAGTGACCTTAAAGCCCATCCATTTCTCCCCTCCTGCCGTGGGCAGGGACACCTCCCACCAGCCCAGGTTACTCCCAGCCCCGTCCAACCCGGCCCTGGACACTTGCAGGGATGGGAAGGGTTGGCACGTCCCCTGTTCAGGTTCAGCTCCCACTGGAAATCTCACCACATTGGGTCGTTTACTGAAAACTTTTATTGTAATCAAAAAGTGACATAACAGGGCTGTAATGGATTCTGCAAATCATCCGCCAGTATTCGGTAACTGGTACCAGCTGCTTCTGCCAGGCAATTAAAAAAAACCCAAATGTGAAAATCTTCACAGTACAGTAAACTCCACCCAAACTCATTAACGGTGGTTAAAAAGAAGATGCCCCAGGAAAACCTTTCATGTTACATGGTCACAACTCACAATTCTGTACAAAATGTTCACTTTTATAAAGCTCTGATGTAAAAATCAAATAATCAAGCAGCAATATTTTAAGTGCAGCACAGGGTCTTTCATGTCATTATTTACAACGCTTGAAGTCGTTTACATTTTAACAAAATTAATACAGATGACTTAGGAATTAAGTCACTTTTTCATTATCTGTCGGTTCATGTCGTGACAGATTTCACTTTTTGGTCGTCTTTCTCTTTATCTTTGCTCTTCTTCGATTTTTTCTTCTTGTGTTTGTGTTTTTGGCTCTTTTCCAATTCTGGTTCGTTTCCCATGTGTTTCTTATGCTTCTTATGTTTCTTGTGCTTCTTGTGCTTCTTCTTCTCTTTCTTCTTTTTCTTTTTCTTGCTGTCCTGACTCTCCCCTGAGCTGGCACTGCTGCTGTGACTCCGTGTCTGGCTCTCGGAGGGGCTGTGGCTGCGGCTGCGGCTCACGCTGGGGCTGCTCTGGCTCTGGCTCCTGCCGACCTCCGGCTGCTCTGCGGGAGCTGGGGCTGCTGTTTCCTCTTTCACCTTCTCCACAGCCTTTTCTTTCACTTCTTTTGGCGTTTTCCCTGCAGCCTCCTCCTCCTTCACAGACACGTTGCTCTCGCTGTCGCTCTCGTTGTAGTCTGGCACGAAGGCGGCCTCATCTGTCTCGCGGGTGAGGTCGGAGGAGAGGCGGGCGGCGCTGCTCACAGGGGGCTTCGGCTTCGCCGCGCCTTTATCGCTCTGCCCCGCCACGTTCTCCTTCTCTGGTTTCACTTCTGGTGAGTCCTGTTTCACAGGTGGTTTATTCCCACCTGGCTCTTTCTCCTTATTGCTCTTGACTTCTGGCACATGTTTCTCTTTCTCTTTCTCCTTCTCTTTCTCCTTCTCCTTCCCTGGGTTTTTCTCCAGAGGTTTGTGCTCCTCGGCAGGACGTTTGGAGTCGTGCACAGCTTTGTGCTCCGCAGGCTTGCGCTCCCGGGAGGGGCTGTAGCTGCTGCGCTTGGGCTCCACAGGGCCCTTCTTGGGTGGCTCCGCGCGCTCCTCCCTCGGTTTGCTCTTCTGCGCTGCTGTGGAGTCTCTGTTCCGGGATGGGGAGTCTTTCCTCCGTGCTGATTCACCCTTCTCATCCCTGCGCTTGGAATTCGAATGCTCCCTGCTGCCATCATGGTCAGACTTCTTGTCTCGGTTGGGAGTGAAGTCCTTAGCAGTGGAGCCACGGCCACTGTCATGTTTCTCTGAAGATCTGATGTCTTTGGAAGACTGGGAAATGGTTTTTCCATTCCCTTGTTCAGCTGCACGTTCCGAGTGCTCTTTTTCTGGCTGAACACTGCTCTTCCTCTTCTCAGAAGTGTCCTTGTCTGACAAAGAATGATCCCGGTCTTTGGTTTTGCCTTTTTCACTTGACATGGAACTTTTGGAACTCTTGGCATCGTGCTGAGCACTTTCATAACTCGTCTCTTTCACAGCCTTCTGTGTTTTCTCCAGAGGCTCCATCTCCTTTTCAGTGTGTTTGAGGGGGTTTGGTGCCTTTGCACTCACGGGTTTGATAACACTGGCGGGTTTTCCTACAGTTTGGGGCACCTGAGTGGTGGATTTGATGTCTTCCTCCTCAGACTCAAAGTCATCTTTATCCCACTTGGACTGAGGGACCTGGATCATGATAATGACATCCTCAGCAGGGGCTGTTATGTCGTTGTTATACTCCTCCAGGGTCTTAATGACAGTTCGCTTGGTGTCTGGCTTCTCCTCGGGCTTCCTGACAGGGCTTCCCCCAGTAGAACTCGTGCTGGGAGGGAAAACACGGATGTTAGTAACAGGATACAGGCACAGAAAGCTTTGGAACATTTTATAAACTGGCTTGTGTTTACATTCTAAATTCTCAACATTTTCCCCAAAGATGTTCAATTAAGGGAAGAGACAAGAGAAAGGCTGAGTCCAGTAGCTGAGATTATGAGCAATCAATTAATTTAGTATCTTGCTACTATATATTCAATTAACAAGACACAAGATTATCAGATTGGGGACTGTCTGATCTGGTAATTCCTTCATGTCCTATTTCTCCCAATGACAGATAAATTAGATATCCATTCTTGTTTCAACATGAAAGCAAGCAATTATGGAGAAGTACAGACAGCCAAAGTTTTATCCTCATGTCCCAGTGTTCTTCCTTAGAAAAATACATTTTAAAAGCCTTTTAGATTACCAAGACACTATCTTAAGTCTCTAACAAACATCTTAACTGTTTTGAGTTTACATCACCAATGAACTAACCCCACTGGCTTCCTGGGTGGTACAAACTGCTCGTTTTCCTTAATAACATTTGAGTTTGACCCAAGAGGAGTTTCACAGGGAAGAACACAGATTATTCCCTCATTTAGCATGGATTTAGCTGTTACTTTCATTAGACACCATAAAGAATTCTATACCTTTTTTTGGAGGTGGGGGGGTGGTGTAGGAAAGAAAGAAAAGAACTGCTGAGGTACCTGGTGTAATCGACAAGAGTTGAGCTTGCTCCATCAGCTGCTGTCACCTTCCTTCTTGCTTTTCCCTTTGCCTTTTCTGGTTTAACTTTGCTGCTGCTGGGCTCAGGTTTCTCCACAGCTTCTTTTCCAGGTGGCACATTTTCTCCACTCACAATCTTTTTTCCAGTTTCTCGGTTAAGTTTAATCTTTTTGGAGGGGTTGTTAAGAAAAGCTGCTTTATCCTTTTCTGGTGTCCGCTCTCCTTTCTCCCCCTCGGGCTCACCCTTCCCCTTGGGTGATGTTTTCGATTCTGCAGTTTCGGGTTTAGAGGCCTTTGTGGAAGCAGCCTCATGTTCTTTATCAGCCTTTTCCTCTGCTTTTCTTTTTCTTTTCTCAGGTTTGGCATCGGAAGGTTTGCTTTTCTCAGCAGGCTTTTTTGACTTGTCCTCCTTGCTGGAGGGCTTCTCTGACTTGGCTTCTTTCAGATGCTCTTTCTTTGCCTTCTCCTCCTTGGCGGGCCTGGTTTCTGGGTGATCCTTTGTCACTTTGGGGTGAACCTTCCGTGGGGTACCAAGAGCCTTCTCATCTTTCTGAGAGGAAGAGGTTTTAACACTGTCTGTCTTTGGCAGCTCCTCCTTCAGTTTTTTCACGGGCGGTTCCGTTCGAGGAGACTTTTCGCGGTCGGGGTCCACCTTCTCCTGGGAAGCTTTAGCTGGTTTCGCTATATTGTCTTTCTTTGGAGTAGCTGCCACTTCTACTTTTCGCTTTGTCTTCTCAATCTTCGCTTTTGGCTTATCCTTCTCTTTTTTCTCCTTTTCGGACACTGGTTTGAAAGCAATAGAATCCGCTTCCATGGGCTCATCCCTCACAGGGGTGGCATCATCCCTGCTTGGCAGCATGAACAGAGAGTCCGTTTTAGCATCTTCTGTTGGAACTGGCTCTCTTGGCTTTCTTGCCCCTTCTAACAGCTCCGCATCAGGAAATCCTTCATTCTCATCCCCTTTTCTTCTCTTACGGTGTTTTTTATGTTTATTGCCTTTGCTATCTCCTAGTGGATTCTCCACCTCCTTCTCTTTTGATTTTGTAGGATCTTTGATGCCATGGCTCTCTCTCCCAGGCTTTTCAGGATAGCTTCCAGCAATATTACGATTTCTGTGGCTCTGCCCAGCAGGATACTCCTCCCTCCGTCCCCGAGCATACGGTGAATTCTCTCGTCTGGTCCCAGGGGGGCCAAACCTTTCTGGCGAGAAGTTCTCTCTGTTCACTGGAGGCCGTGGCTGAGCGCCCACAGCATAGCCCTTGTAGAACTTCTCATACCACTCTCTGTAGTTCCTCTCCCACTCTCTGTATCTCTCCTTCTCAAACGGATCTCTGAAGTCGACAGAGCGACCATAGTACGCCTTCATGTCGTACGGGGGGACCTCTCGGTAGCGGTTGAAGTACTCCCGCTCCGCGTCCCCCTGCGGGACAGTCCGTTTTGTGGGGGACTGGCCCCTGAACACCGGGGACCGGGAGCGGGAATGGTATCGCCTGTACGGGGGTGAGCGCGACCGGGAGCGGTGGTAACCGTGGGACCGCGACCTGGAGCGGTAGTTCCGGCTCTTCCCTTTGCCTCTCCTCTGATACGGCGGCGACCGCGAGTAGGAACGGGAATGGGAACGGCTAAAGGAGCGCGAGTAGGAGCGCGAGCGGGAGGAACCTGAGCGTGACTTGGAGTAGGTGTACGAGCTTCTAGAGTAAGATGAAGCACTATAGGGAGACTTGGACCTTAAAAAAACACAACACAAAAAAAAAAAAAGAAAAAGAGAAGTTAATTCCAAACAGTCACTCTCCCCAATTCTTTTCCTCCCACACTTATTTTTTCTTTCCTCTCCACATGCTTATGTCAAAGCTTCTTTCAGCTGCTGACATAAAGCTACTGCAAATTGAAGAACTTGACAGCATGTAAAAGTTTCTGCTCACAAGACAGAACAGCTGCTGCTTTGTTAGTGTCAGAACACACAGAAGGGTCAGTCTACTATCCACTCACTCTATCACATGAGCTACCAGAGCTACGGACGCATTTCAGGTGGTTACACTGGCCTCTACTGGTGTGGGAACACACACATTTGTCACTACTTGGCAACTACATGCAGTGCAAATAATTTTTGTTGCAGTAAGATGCAAAAAGAACAAGTCTGAGTGGCTACAGTGCAGAACCAAACATCGAGAAAACACCACTTATCCTGATGACAGCAAAGCCCAATGTTAAAATGCCAGCTTGGTCTAGCTAACTTTACCCTCTTTTGGGAATTTGGACAGGATGCCCAATCCTAGTACTGCAAAGGTACAGACAGGCCTGTGGAGTCCACATTGCCAGGTGTCCCAGCAAAGTCCTGCACATCCCTCCAGCTCTAACCAAGGTGAGTGACTGCATTGCAAGAAAAATCCTATCTAAAAGCTTCTAAGCTCAGCCTCTAGTCAATGCCCCAGTGCCATGACTCTGGGACAGCTCCTGACAGCACTGTGAACAGCTACTCAGACTCCAGCCCAAGAGACTTCTGGGGAGAGAAAACAGCAGCTATCCATCCTCACGTTTTAGTTCAGAAGTTTTTCTTTTACTGTTTTTTAAAGAATCATTTCACATGTCTCTGCATATGTTCATTAGCATCATTTGTCCTCTCCAAGTCCCTCACCAATTTCAGACTTCCTTAGAAACAAGCCAGAGCTTTTAATTCCCAAGGAAAATGTAACAATGTCAACAAACTAATAGTCAAAGTCCCCAGTTTGCAGTCCAGGTTCAAATTTCTCGTGCATCCACACGAGACAGTCAAAAGTGGAAATGAGGACAATTTCTCTCACCTATCTCCTCTGAATTGCTTGGAGGGGCTGGTAACAACCAGAATAGGGAGACACAGAAAATCCAGCCCTTACAGCTATTCCATTTCTGGTCTCCTCAGGGCTGTCAGGCAGTGAAGGATGTCACTGCAGACACCTCAGAAAGAGAGACCCTCAGTGCCTGCTGCCCAATGCTAACTCAGTCACCTGCAATCTCTGCCACACTGGAGCCAATAACTGCATATGACACTCCTGTCATTGCTCATCCCTTAATCATCCAATCCATCTAAAGACAGGGAGGTGGAGTGGAACTCCTCCTGATTCCTCTAGACAATCTGCTTCTCCATTACGGACATGTAAAGCAGTTACCTGGAAAACGAACGCCTACGCTCCTTTTGAATCTTTTTATATTCCATCAATTCCTTAGCAAAATCATTTGTAAACTCATCAAGTTTGGACTTTTTCTTTTCCCTGTTAAAATAAGTTTGACCTTTATTACAATTATAGTTTGACCTTTATTACAAAAGACATCAAGAAACAAAACATGGCCAATATGAGAAAATGTTTACTGCATGCAATGCAAAAGGTGAATATCCTATTTAAGCAAAAACAATTCCTACAAATTTTAGGAAAAGTTTTAGAATTACATTTGTCTTGGTTTAGCTTTGCATATTTACCCTCTTCAATGAAAGAGTATACTGGAAGAAACATTATGTCACTTCTGCTTAGGTCAGATGCACTTTAGTGTAACTGCAGTCCAATATGCTCCCCCGATACAGACATGAATAAAACAAGGCAACGTTAGCGAGCCAAATACTTACTCCTCTTTAAGCCTCCGTTGCTCTCTGTAAAACTCCTCCCTAGAGAGAGGAGGTGCTTGTGTCGTTGGGATGGTGTTTGAATGAGCCGCCGGCACTGCTGTTGGGACCCAAGCTGATGACATGTTTGCAGGAGCTGGGGGATATCCGGGAGGGGGGACAGTGTACCCAGCGGATGGAGGCTGCCCAGGTGGAAACTGAGGAGGAAACTGTGGTGGTGGTACCCCCGGAGGAAGAGGAAGTGCATGGGGTGGTGGAGGGTACAAGGGAGGTGGAGGCACAGGCACAAAGACTGGTGCTGATGCTGGCAGTGATGGGGCCTGAGTCCTTTGGGCACGGTCACTGTGCGGGCGTCCTCGATTTGAACTTTAAAGAAACCCAAAAACACGTGTCACTTTTTGTCACAGCCTGCCCTGAGTGTACAGAGGAAAGCGAAGCGGCAGCACGGCGGGAGCTCTCCTGGTTCTCACTGGTCTCCGGCTTTCTGTTCACTTCAGACTACACTCAGTTCTGGAGCCTTGGACTTGCCTTCCACATCCTCGCCCCAGCAGCTCACTCAGCCTCCTCTCCTCATACCCAGCTTTGGGGCTGTGGATGAGGCTGCCATGAGACCCCCATCTCCCACGAGCCAAGCGCCCACTGCTCCTCTTGCCCTCCTGGATGCATTTGGGCTCCACACTCCTGAGCTTCCAGTGGTGTGCAGGAATTAACTCACCTCTCAAACCTCTCCTAACCTCTCCCACACACGCTTCCTGTGCTCCTGCCTCACGATGTACTTGGCCTGTTCTTGTCCCTGAATTGCTATGTTCTTGCTTACTGAATTTGAGATTTTAGATAACCTGAGGAATGGATCCTGGATTTTGTTTAGATTTAACACTTTACAAACACAGTGACCTTTACAGTCTAGCTGTAACAAATCTCTAACAAATGAAGGACTAAACTGACACTCCAGTAACAGATAACAGGCTCCTCTCTCCAATGAGAGAAAGCAGCTTGGGCCTTTGAGAGGACTGAAGAAATACAACACTGTCATAAAATAACTGCATTGACTTTTTTAATGATTTGCTCAATCAGTATCAACTAAGTTGTTAAAGAAAGAATGTTGGAGGCTGATTTCTACTGGGAAATCTATTTCTTCAGCCCTATTCAGCCAGTAATCAAAAGGGTGGCTTTCCATGTGATCTTTTAATTACATTTAATTTTCATATGTAATTATGTTTTTTTCAAAAAGTGTTCATTATTCAGAGTCTTCTTTTCAATTATGTACTGGAGTTTTATTTTTAAATAAACTTACTGTAAGCACAGATCCCCTTTGTTTAAGCTAATTTAAAGTAAGCCACTTGAAATGAATTACTACTTGTATTCTCCACAACAATTATTGCATTATAAATCAGCTGTTGTCTAAGTAATGTGTTACAGACTAATTTAACAGGTTACAACTAGCAATATATTGAATTTCTGTTAAATACTTACAGTTCCCAGCCTGGCCTGCGAAGCGCACCAGCTCTCATTGGATGACCTGTTACAGTAGGCACAGGAAAAACAAAAATTTCCCAGTAAGTTTATCTGAAGATAACTTTTTAGAAGAAATTCTGAAGGTCTAGTTCCTTACCAGTTGTGGGTATTGATTGTCCTTGAGGGCCCAGAAGACTTGGTATCGCTGGTTGTCTTAATACAGGAACCTGATAGCCCTTGGGAATAAATGCAAACAGTTACAAAATAAGCTCTACTAGAACACAACAATCATTTGCATGTATTGAAATAAAATTTACCTTTTCTTCCAACAAACTGCTGATTGACAAAGGGGAAGATTTGGAAAGCTCAGCTGCAGTCATCAGAGCAGGAGGCAACACAGCATCGGCATCACTACAAAAACCACATTTTTATTAGTCAAACATTGCTTTGAAGTGAAATATAATATCCACTTTGAAATATAAAGTCCAACATGTGAAAAGGCTGACTTCTGTAAATGAAAGAAAATTGTAAAATAATCTTCACCACATGTAGACCTGTGAAGTTGACAGGCTCCACAGGAAGCACTGCCGAGGAGCCTGTTTGGATACTGGCATTTGGACAGGAAGCTCTCTGGAAAAATATTTGATTCAGTTGCACTTGAAAGGATGAGAATATAACCCATGCACTGAATCTCAGCTCTGGAAGATGCAAGAACTGAAATTCCATTAGAAAATGTTTCTGTGCTAATTTAGGCTGCCTTAGATGCTCCCTGAATTGTGGTCCTTGTACTGACAGCAGAGCTGAGCCTGGAAGCCCTCTGGACACAGTGGTTCTGTGCATCCAAGGCAGCAAGGTTAAAGGATATAACCCTAAACAATAGCACAGATATTTGTATGAAAATAGTATTTCCTCAGTACTAAAAAGAAATGAACGAGACACTAAGGTCTGATGGAAATAAATGGCTCCTTTAGGAATGGCTGGCCATTTAAAATCAAAAACAGTCCCTCCTTCAGGGCAAACCTGTACCAAATCACTAGAAAGGGAATCAAATAAAAATACTGCCAAGAAAATTCTTGCATGGAGGTACATGTTCAACTCACCAAGTGTCCTCATCCCAAGTAAAAACAAAACCACAACTCCCACAATGACCTTACGATACGTAAGTTGCTAGCTGGGAAGCTCAAGAACCTAACTTAAGCATTTTGGTGTCTTTTAAATTCCTGCTGATCTCCAGATTTCCTTACCGAAAAGGTCCATCTGGTTTTTCTCCACGGAGAGAGAGGGACACTGCTGGAGGGAGATCAGAGACAACCACAGAAGACGGATTCACTGGCAGCCCAGCTGCCATGGACGGCCCAGGGCCCAAGGAGGAGAGAGCCGAGCGGGAAGCCAGGGAAGCCAGAGGGATCATGAGCGGGTCCTGCTGCCTGGCCATGGCTGGGCGCATCAGTGGCTGCAGGTTGCGCGTTATCGTTTGCCTCATGAGGGGCGGTGGTGGTGGGGGTGGTGGTGGGGGCAGCTGTTGCTGCTGCTGCTGCTGTTGCTGTTGCTGCTGCTGCTGTTGCTGAATCTTACGGAGCCTTTTCGTGTAGCCGGTTTCATTTTTGAAGTTGTTCACAGCCTAGAGGTAGGAAAATGTGTATGAAAAGGTGATACGAAACTTCAGCAGAAGTATGAACAAAAGTCTCCTTAGAGGAAAATCCCTGTGTATTCCTGTATGCTGTTAAACCTAAATGCCATCAGCATTCAGTAATGAACACATCCCATTAAAGTCTGGTCTCAATGACTGGTACCTCAGAGTGTCTGAATTTATCACACTTTGGTATTAATGCCCAATTTGAAACTGGGGCCATCCCATTAAACAAAAGCATATCCTCAATGTCTCAGATTGTCTCTAATGAGCTGTAGGCTTCTGTAACAGATTATGCATCAGAAAAGTAAATTTAGCCTTATTCAGTGTAGCCTTGCTTAAGGAGATCTAAATTACTATTTTCTTCCCTTTCAGCTTTTTACAAACAGACTTTTTCAACAAAGAGTTCACACTAAAGTCACCGTGTTACCTGCCGCAGGAACTTGTTGGCAATTAAAGCATCAGGAGAAACATCTGTCTGATGGCAGGTTGGGCATGTATGTTCCTCAGACTCCAGCAAAGCTGTTCGAATACCTGGGAATAATTAGAACATCAAAGTACTTTTTAGCCAAAGTAAGGAAACTCTTTTGATTCTCATCAATTATAAAAACAAGTAGGTGATTAATGGGGAAATACAGTCCTTAACCGAGAGCATGAAGTTATAAATGTGTAATACTGAAAAAAATTGACACTGGCAGAAGTTGCCCAGAGAAGCTGTGGTTGCCCTATCCCTGGAAGAGTTCAAGGTCGGGTTGGACAGGGACTGGAGCAACCTGGTCCAGTGGAAGGTGTCTGTGCCCACGGCAGAGAGGTTGGAACAGGATGAGCTTTAAGGTTCCTTTCAACCCAAACCATTTTGGAATGTTATGAAAACCTTTAGCATGCACCAAATAATCATAAGTTTGATATTTTACTGTGGCAATGTGAATATAAAGAGCAGACTGGGGTATGACATCTCAAATGATCTTTTTTCCACTCTAGCAAGAAGTCATTCCAGGTTAATGAACAAAACACATTTAAAAAAACCATGAGCAGGGTTTTAGTTACTTCTTTGGAAGAATGTGAATGAAATGCCTCAATCTCTGTTCCTTGTAGATCACAGGAAGTCCCTGAAGTTGGAGTTGGAATTTTGTGTGAGGGAAAGGGCTGTGGACAAACTAAATGCATTTTATATCCAACACTGTAATCCCCTGCATTATTATGCACTCTCATCCTCATCCTTCTGCAGGTACAGAGGATTTAACTAAATACCTAAGAAGGGAAAAAAACTTTCTGCCTTTTTTCACCACCTGTACATGAGAAGAGTCTTTCCCTGTTCAGGACACACTGAAATATTCAACAGAACTAACACAGCAATTTCCTTATCTCTTCTTTCTGCTCTCGGAAGATCAAATTTCATGTTTGGAATTAACAAATTGCGCAGTTTAACACTTACATTCATCACAGTAACTGTTTCCACAGCAGGGAATAACAACTGCATCCGTCATTATATCCTTACAAATGAGACACAACAGCTCATCTGGAATAGGATCATCTTCTTCCGAGGAGGAGGACGGCTCCTCAGGAAGGAAGGGAGGCTTCTCCTTCTTTCCTATAGCATAAGCTTCCCTGGAGGGAGGGTAGGGAAAGCAAAAGTTAAAGCGAAAATCTTTCAACCTTTGGATTTTATCAAATAAAGGCAGTATGTGGAATTCTTCTCCCTCTCCATCAGCTGTCTTAAATGCAGTTGTTTAGTTTGAACTCTGGTCCCAACATGAAAAGAGGGAGAGGAACAAGCCTTCTCCTGCAGAACTCTCCCATTCACTGGATCAACTATGAAATCAGTTGAGACCAGAAAAATATTTTTTTTGACAGCTCACCTCAGGTGAAATGAATCCCAGCTCTCCTTTGCCAGAGGGTAATAGTAAATTCAGGCTCAGGATAAAGCTGGTCTCCCAGTAATTACATTCGCTAAATGAAAGAAGTCTCTGTTACAGCTTCCACAAAAGGACATCCAGGAGAGAAAATCAAAAGGGCTCCCAAGTGTCTTTTAGAACAGTCACTATCTTCAGCACACACAAGTGTTTTCTTAGTTAACAGCAAAAGGAAAACTTGAGCCTCTTTCACATGTGAGATCTGATCAAAATCTGAATGAGGGAATCACAGCCCAACAGCTGTTCTACTACATTTTGCACAAAGCCTTTGATACACAAACCAGAAGCAAAATGAGCTCCCAGAGAGAATGAACCCAACCACAAACCCTGATGAAATGTTCTGCAGAAACAGAGTCTCAGCATACCCCATGCTGAACCAACTCCCAGGGGTGTGAGCAGCAGGACCCCTTACTTTCATATTAGAAATCATCACAGATTTTAAATCTGAGATGCAGTGTCAGTGCTGCCCCCCTGTAATTCCAGATGCTGGCCAGTGTGGCTGCATTGCCACTCAGGCATTTCCACATGGCTTCTCTCATGCCCTTTTTGAATCAATCCAACCAATTCCATACTTACGCATCTATGGTTGGAATTGCATATTTCCCAGTGTTGGTCAGCATGGCACCCTTTGTGTTGGGGTCCTTCACCTCCATCATAAAACTTCTTGGAATTCCTGTGCTTTTTTTAATTCTGGGAACAGACTCGAAATTTTTGTCCTGTTAAGAAATGCAGACATATCTCAAGGCCCACACTGAAAATGAGATTTCCATGACTATTTTAAGTATAAAAGCCTTTAATTCCTCTTACTGAGTGTAAGGGTTGTTGGCCTAAAATACTAATTTCCTTAAACAAATGTAGTGCTTTGAACTCATCAACATCCTTTTGCCTAATTGCAGGTTCCTTAAGGGTGAAATCCCCCAAACATGGTCCTCCTAAAAAAGGGCAGCTCAGAGGGAACCAAATTCAGGGCTCAGAGCAACTTACATAAACCATCTAGAGATGGAGGCTCAATCAATCATGCATACAGTGTCACTGACCCATGTTAAACTGCATTAATATCAAAAAAGGACTGGGGTCATTAAAGATGCAAATTTTCAATACGTTGGGGACACAGAAATATCTTGTTTTTACACAAAATACTAAAAATTGTGAACTGTCATAAAAAATAATTAAAATCAGAGGAAAATTTCTGATAATACTGAGATATATCAAAGTATACATGCAAGTTCACAAAGAGAGATCTATGGGAATATTTAAAGCCTGTGACCTAGTGAAAAGAAAATCTGACATTTATAATTCAAGTTTTCCTTGAATTTAAAGGGCTTTGCAACACTGCCACATAACCTCTGTATTTCACCCCAAAAGAAACATTTCTTACTGTGAGTATTCATGCATTTAACTCTCAAGGCAAAAAACTAAAAACTGAGCAATGCTCAAGTCCCCCAAATCTTACCCCATTTGTTGGACAGTTCTTTATGTAGTGCCCAGGTTTGCCACAGCGAAAGCAGGTGTAGGAGGGTGGAGGTGGCCCCACGGGTTTCTTCATGTAACTAGAAGGTTTTGGGGAAAAAAAGAAAGAGGGATGCATGTGTCTCTCTTGTTTAAACAACAAATTTCTACAATTTTTACATCAACTTCAAAGAATAGGTTTCACATTAGCAACACTTACTTGACTGGATCATATTCATGGCCAGACTGTGTCATCATAGCTTTTATTTTATCCTCCTCGGAAGCATTGGCTTCAGCCAGATTGGCAGTCTGTGCAACAGGCAATTATTTGACACACACATTAGAAACACATTTAAGCCCACACAGCCCAAGACAACACCACTCATCCAATCCTGTAAAGAGCAGCACTACACTAGCTGAGCTTGCACGAAACCAGCTGCTTATACCAAACACATTTGTGCTGAAGATGTTCTGGGGAGTCCTTATGCCATGACATGATGTTTATGTGCCTGAGAACCTACTAGAAAAGAGCATTCTTGGGCACTCAAACCTTAGGCTCTGTTTGTACCTTACAGCATGACTTGTGTAACCAATCCAATTTCCTTCAGAGGACTGAAGCTATGTGTAGAAAAAATACAATATCCAGTATTTTGAAACTGATTTTTATAGTCCAGACTATAGGCAGGAGAAGATCTCCACAGGGAATTAAGATGGATGCAAGTAGCCTTATTTACATTTTGCTGCATTAAAAGGACATGCAACTCAGCTTCAGACACAGTATTAAAAGGACTCAAGCCTTTTACAATCCATCAGCAAGGCAAAAGATTCTTTTCAGCAGAAATTTGCCCATCAGGAGCTGCAGGCAGCCCAAACTGTTCTCCCCTACAAACTTTTCCTATGAAGTGATTTAAGTACAGTGAACACAATCTGCAGATTTTTTCAGTTGACTGTGTCCTTTTAACACACAAATTGTAATATAAACCTTCTGCACAACTAGATCTTCAAATTACTGAAGGCAGCTGATTTTTCAAGTTGTATTTGTTCCAATGTTTTTATTACACACTAGTCCAGATACAAGCAGGGTCTAAGGGAGTGACTGTCAATGACTTGGGCCTTCAAGCACCTATCACTCAGCTCAAGCACTCATGGTTTGGTTTTGTATCATTCATTCACAAAAGCAACCAACTAGTTTCAACATTTTATTAAATGGTTGTTTCATATACACAGTTTTTCTCCACAGTAACAGAATCCGGATCGCCAGCTATGAAACCATTTCCAGCAACAGTTACAGAAAGCTTTACAGATAATACTTGACTAATTTGTTTGAACCCAAACAGTTTACAAAACACATCCAAAAGCCACAAAACATTAGTAGGAATAGACCAAAATTCAAATATGGCATTTAATACATAGTAATAATCACCAGAGAACTGTTAACACATTGCCTCCGTGCTGAGTCGGGCTGCACTAGAGCGGTTAGAGGGAGGAACAGTGCTGAGCTGCTTGGGAGTGTCTTCCTGCATTTCAGATTTCCTCAAAAGCTTAAATGTGTACACCCACCCCCTGGACAGCTTTGCACATTTTAGAGTAAAACTTCACATGAGGTTACAAACCCAAGGACACATTTAGGGACAGCACTAATGGGGACCAATTGCTTTCAGTGGCTCCCTTCCAAACTATATATATACTTTTTTTTTTGCCACTGTACACGATTTAATTTCTGTAGTGAAGAGGGGAAAAGTTACCAGTGGGAAGAGATTTCTTTTTATTGGAAATGAACTCCAGCCTTTATTTTGAGGATGAAGAACTAGCTGCTCTACCTCAGCCCTGCCTGTTCTGCTGCCTGTAGCTTTAGACTTGCCTGTCCACACAGTGCAGTCACTAGTGCTTTCCCAGACAAATTACACATTGGTGAGCAAAAATGCAAGCAGTTCCCGAGCAAAACATGGCATTACAACAGTTTCGGAAGGTCACAGCTGCTCAGATGCCACACGTACACATTGGTATATTCCTATAAACAATGAGGTACATTTACACAATTTACACAGTCTGCGTTCAAACAAATTAGATCGGGTTGTCCACTGTATAGATCCCACAATTTAAGGAACTGTGCAGCATTCAGAGAATGGGTCTCTAACTATGACTAGGAATTCAAAAATAGCCATGCAATTGTCCATGGTACAGAACCGCTTCTCTTGTGGCTGGTCAAACCCCCCTGGAATGTCCGTAACTTACAGCCAATTAAATTCTTCTGTACAAACTGGGTTAGTTTCCAAGGAAAAATTAATGAAACGTATGAAAAACGGTAAAACAGCTTCTGAAGTGCTTCTTCTTTGTGTCTTGAGGATGAGTAATACTGCAACATTATGCTGAGGCTGATAAGGTACTCCCCTTCTATCTTCCCAAACTGGGAACTACTCTTTACAGGATAGTATCAAAATATACACACATTTTAAAGTTAAAATAAATACTTTAGGTTAATAAAAACTAAAGGCTTTTTCCAATTACAACAGTTATCCAACTATAGATCACAGTATCAACTTAAAAATAGGAAGCAAACACTTTTTAAAGTATTTGACAAGAATATATATATACCTTAGTAAGCTGGGCCAGAGAAATAGATGCAGAAGAGTCATCAATCTGTTCACAAAAAATTAAACACATATTCAAGTTCTACAGTCAAAACACAACAATAGTTAACCTCTACTATAGTCTGAATGTCTGCACTATATCCCCTGAGTGTCACCCAGAGGCAACTCCAACCCAGTGTAATTTGTATTTACTTAAAATAAAGTCCAAATCTACAATGGCTTAAGAGTGTCTATGTGGTTATGAGAAGAAATTAAAATATAACCAATCCCGTTGGAGATCAACTTATTGTTAACAATATGTCAGAGAGGGATCCCTGTCAAAAGGGTAAAGGAATCTGTCAATTTTCAGCCAAAAAGGATTTTAAAAAAATAAGTTTAATTGAGGAAGAAGCATCACTTCAGGTAACTTAAAATTAGTGTAGTTTATAAATGAATCAGTGAATGTCTCATAATTATAAATGCACATGGTGATGCTTTTGTGAACCCAGCAGCTGCCAGAATGAAGGCCAGACCCAGCAGCCCTGAAACACCCACTCTGCCCCTTCTATCAGTACCCAAATAAACCCAGATATAAACCAGTCTAGAACAGCAGCCACAAAAGTAACCTGCCACTTTGCTTGGAAAAAGTCTGCTTAAATAATTTACATAACAGTGTTTATAAGGACAAAGTGGACTATAGAAATTGAGAAAACCTATTTCTTGTATGTTATTAGGTTACAGGCCCTACCACCCAAATCAGTTTGGGAAGTGTGAGAATTTAGATTATTCCTTGCAATCACATCAAACCTGATCTTTAACAGCAGCCCAGTGCTAAATGAGCAAAAGAAGAAAGTGCAAAGCATACTCCTGGTGATGAAAACATGAATTCAGAGCACAAGCCCGGAATTTTTGTCTCCATTTTCCTCCTCCCAGCTGCCTATGGAACAGCTCTCAGGGATGAAGTCCTCAGGCCAGCAGCTAGGAACAGGCTGCAGTTCTTATGGAGAACTAGTGCTGAAGGGCAGTTTTCCCACAAGTAAAAATGGCAAATGAACTTCTCCAATATACTGAATTATATCATGCCATGAGCAGCATTTAAGCTGACACTAGCAAAGCAGTGCCAGAAAGACACTCAAATCACTGCCTATTACATCTAAATTGCTCAAAAATGTAAAATAAAATTTCTCAATGTGAACTGAGCAGCTCTCCAAGAGGTCAGCAAAGAGACTAAAACCTTTCCTTAAAAAACTGCTTATCTTTTACCTAATATAGTGGGAGAATTCAAGGGAGCAGTTTTAGCAGACTCTGAGAAAAAATATCTCCATGCAGAAGATGATTCCTCACTCCAGTTAGCTGTTCCCCCTCTGTGTTTTCAGGAAACCACATACAGCATTCCTGTATTACTGACTAAAGAGCTCTTGAAAATTGGCCTTTGGATCATCTGACAAAGAGACCTTCATTCCACTAAAAATCTTATCAGAAGATTCACCTCTCCTTTCTAGAACATTTTGCACCTAGTCCTGTTCAAAAGGAGGTCTGGACAAGCATTCTAAAGCCTCATGCTCCATATGATCCTCCTTTACAGGTGGAAAAGCAAGCCAGTGTTCTCTCAGGGCAGGCACAACTATGATTTTGTGTTTTTTCAGAAGCAAACAAGAAATGAGGAAGGCTGGAGCATTAAACAGTCTAGTACTGACCAGGAATTGAAACAAAACAGTTAATAAACTATTAATTAATTCTTGGTTTTTGTTTGGGTTTTTTTGTTTGTTTTTTAAAGAAGCACTTATTATATGGCCTGCAGGCAACAGTCTAATTTCTTAAAGGAGGTGATATTGAACAATTATCAAAAGCAACAAACAAATAATTAATGTACTCCTCAATGGCCATCTTTCCATGATCCTACATTTCTGCCTACTTTTTTCCTTTTAAACTTCTACTGAAGCATTTCCTGGCAGTCCCTCAAAACAGTCAAGTAGAAGCAACACCTCCATGAACTTGTCTGCAACCCTACGATAACACTGCAGAAGAACTAGGAAAAAAAACCCAAAACAAAACTAGAAAAAGGACCTCCAAACCCTAAACTTGACAGCCAGTGTACTAACTCCCATTTCCTGCAGCAGGCTGACAAAAACTAATACGAAGCCAAGGGGGCAAGGAGACAGAAAACAGGAGGCAAAGGCTGATCACACTGCTGGAATGCTACACTGAAATTGCAGGGCTTTCCTAAAGCCCAGAGCTTGGCTACACTGATAGTTCAGCCAAGGAGGCTCCCAGTTGTGCCTGATGGTGCTAAAACAAAGGGCACTGCCTTGTCCTCCTGCAGACTCCAAAGACAAAGCCCAGCCCGAGAGCCCTGAAGGTACTGGAAAACCAACACTTAATCAGAAAGGCCCCACACTCTGGCTTTGGCTGTGCTAACATCAGGACACATTTCCACGTGTGGAATGACAGCTAGAAGAAGAGTAAGACAACAAAGAATTACTAAAAAGCAGCTTTTATCCATCCTTTAGAAAGAAATCTTAACTGACTTTAACTTTGCAGCTTTACTGTCCATCACTGACAAAATTTCCAGTGATTCACCCCTACCATACCAAGACCCAGGTTCCGCTCTGAAATACATGCAAAAATAGGTGTATTAAAAAAAATAAGGGCAAAAAATCCCCACACTTCAGACCAAGACCTGAGTTAGCTTTAAGAAAGAACTATTTGTGTCTCCAGCCCCAGAAGTTCCTGATGCTGCTGGGCTTTTACAATGAGGGAGAGAGGGCTTGTACAGAGGGATGCATGGGCTTCCACCCTCCCAGACCACGGACAGTCAGAGCACACCAAGGAATGGCTTTGCTTGGCCTTTACTGCCATTACTTCTCACTCACACTAAGTCTTCCCTCCCACTCCAGGAGATTTCCTTTTTTCTTTTTTGACACATCTATGTTAGCTTATGGTAAGATGCTACTTAGCAATGTAATACAGACATGCCAGGGAACACAGGAGGCTAAAAGAATGTTAACTTTATTTATGAACATGTGGTTTGTGTTTATACACATGCTAGTAAACAAAAAGAAAAAGAACTGTTTTCAAGAAATAAAAACCCATCTGAATTAGATCAAATACTATAAATGTGGTATACATAAATGCATTACATTAACTGCTAGGGTCACTGGGCCAGTTCAACTAACTCAAACCCACAACAAGAGGCATTCCAGTCAATCAGCAATAGAATTACGGATGTCACATTTAGTGGTTTTAGACCTATACACAGAGAGTTTTCAATTGGAGGTTGATTGTTTCCATGGGAACCAGAGGCTGTATTCTTCCCAGAACACAGCCCCAGAGTTCAGGAATTTCTAGATTAAGTGATCCTAACAGCTGATCGAGTGATCAGATCCAATGATCCAGGGTTAGTGTAATGCCTCACACCAGTCTAGTGAAGGAGAAGCAGTTATACTTAAAATAAAGATGAAAAATAAACCCCACCAAATAGTACTTTGATACTCTATGAACTATTGGAAAGGCATAGTTCCACACAGTACCGACCAAGTGGCACACCAAGATCTACCCCATCCACCTGGATTTCTGTGTGGGATTTGTATATTAGCAGCACAATAACAGCATTTGCAAACCTGACGAAAAATGCTGCCCCTTTTGCAGATGTGAATTCCAAGTGGTGGTATACTAAAGAAAGTCTTAAGCTTTGGGGATTACAGCAGCAGCCACCCCAGAGTCACCCAGATCCAAAAATGTGCTGCAGGCAGAAGTTAAGAAAAACTACAGGGATTTCAGTCCCCATTGCCCCAGGCTCTAACCTGGTGCCAAAATTTGTGTTGCATATTGTCATTTGCAGACAAACTGCTGTTGAACTAAACTGCTTCACCAGATAAAGGGGAGAGATTGAATGCAGGACTTCAGAATACCACTCTGTGTAGCAACGATATCAAAATTCACATCAGGCTATTAAAGACTTTTCTGTACTCAAGAGGGGCCCAAACAATATCACTTCAATCATACAGTTTTAGGAATAAATACCCAAGTATTTGAGGACATGAGAAGGAATCATTTAGCTGCACAGAACTGTCCTCAAAACATCTGGGATATGCTGGGTTTGGTATTTGTTTGAACCCCCAAGTCAAAAGCAAGGAACAGCACCAAGTTTCACAATAATGGTTTCTCAGTGGTTTTTGATAAACATTTTCAAAAACCATTAGGCAAAAAAAAGGTATTTAAAAACAAAAGCTAAGTGATACAATGTGAAAATGGCAAAAAATACACTCCAAACAGTTTTTATTGCAAGAAACAAAAAGCACACAACAACCTATACAAACATACATATCACTAGCTATAGACAGACAAATGTAGAACATGGCACCATGTTCAGTGTGCAAACCTTGAGCCTACAGGATCTGAAACGATCATACATTATCTGTACAACACAGAGTCATACAGGAGAGATTCTGGCATATTCAATATGAAATACAATGCATTGCTAGGCACAAATACCAATATTCACATTAGAACTCTGAAAATGAAGGCATTACTCAGTTTTTACTATGCTGAATCAAATACAATGTATTTACAACATACACTAGGTTTTACTGGAAAATATATTAACGTTTGGCAAATTAATAAAAGGCTGCATTGTTTAGAATTAAATGCAGTGTGTAGGAAAAAAAGTGTGAGATTGTGTTTTTACATACTGCTTTTGATGTCCCACTCACTGGCTCACTTCGACTTCTAGAAGAAGAAATAAAGGTGATCAGAATAAAAAACAAAGCACTTGTACCCAACACAAAGATTCCAGAACCTGAACATCACAACATTATGCTCCAGTGCTCTAGAGAACATGGACATTTACTGGTATACATAAACTGTTCTCTCTTGGTACATTCAGTAGAACCAAAAAAAAACCCCCAAAATCACGTTTCTCCCTTGTCACAAATTACTCAAGACTTACAGATCTAGAACACAACAGTGCAAGAGGAAGACCTCACATATTTTGTCTCTACTCTCTAAGTATCAAACCCATGAAGTCTGTACTAGAGTTCTGTGTTCTTAAATAATCAATCAGTAAAATGTGGAGGCAGCTTTGGACAACCTGTACACCCCTGGTATCACCCATGGGTGCCAGGGGCAGGGCTCCAGTTTCTATGGAAGAACAGTGATAATCTACAAGTGCAACTTTGCTCAAGTGAAAACAGTCATGTGACAAAGGGGTAACACAACAGTGTCAGCAGCACAGTCTCTAGAACAGTGTTTCTTTGTGGAAGCCCAAGCACTGTGTTCAGAGATCTACTATATTTAGCCATCAAAGTGCCAAAATATTAAACATGTTACATATGCTATATTGACTAAAAATAGTAGTAGAAATGTCACCTGAAAGTAGTTTCTAGGATTTTGTGCGATTTAGGAGTCCTGTGACAAAAAAAAAGGTCTTAATTGCCAGAATTTGCTTTCAGATAATCTTGAAAATGCTACAATATTTTAGGAAATATGTATTACATTTGAAAACTTGCTGAGATTCCACATATCATTGGTCTGTACCTGCATGCTCATCAAGAACCACACATGCAACCACTGAGAGAGTTAACAAACAATCCACACATCATCCAGGGTGTCCCATGAGCAGAGGCAATGCAAAGGCTGCTGAGGAATTTATGTACCAATGGAAAGGCTCAGCTTCCTGCTACTGCTAAACCCTGCCAGGCTCCCAATTGCACCACGCACCTCCAGAAGGTGAGGAAGGACACCAAAATACTTTGGATTACCACAAATTGCTTCAGCTGTTTACTGCAAGGTGCTTAGGTAAGGCCTTTCTGAAGGCCTCTCCATCATTCCAGCGGACATTCCCCATCCCCAAACATCAACCACTCTACCAGGGGCTTTTACAGTGTTTCCAGCTGAAGAACAGAAAGCTCATCTGCTGGTTTGCATTCAACTCTAACCCAGCAGTGCTGTTCTTTCCTTACCCCTCCCCACTGGCACTGATGTGATCTTTGATGCCAGCAGCATCTGTCCTCCCATTTTAGGGCAGTATTACAACACCAGGAGGTGTCATCCAATGCAAAGGGAGGATGCACTGATAGGACAGCACTCAGTACACACTGAAAAGAACCCCCAAACCAAGGCCATGTTTACAGGCACAATGCTGTGGGTCCAAGAATCCTGAGGGAGTGCCTGGAAGCACTGCACAAACTCCTGCAGTAATGTGCCACAACGTTACATGCAGAGCCACAGCAATTCAGAGCTTTTTGCTTGCAAATGCTTTATGGGTACCAGGATGTTGCTGTACTGTTTGTTCAAGACACACTGTAACTCCTCAGGGTACTTCATTTATTGAGAACCAACATTAGAAAGACATGGCAAAACCAGCAGTTAATAGTATCTCCTGCTGGTGGTGGAGAGGGTTTAAGGAGGCTGGAAAACATGCCCATTCCAACAGTGCTGTTGTGGCTATTACAAATCTGGGCTGTATGAAAACATCAATGCAGCAATAATCCTGTAGTCAGGACTGCATTTGTGTATCTGTGATTTTAATCAATACACTTGATTCTCTGTCCTCAGTAATCTCAGGAATACAGAATTAAAGCCTGGAGCACAGATCACAGCTTGGGTACAGACAGACTCAGAAAGGTAATCAGTACAATTGGCATAATTTGGTAATGTCCTAAACTGCCTCAGAGATTCAAGTTTGGGAAGGACTAACTATGCTTTCACGGTACTCGCACAAAAGCCAGTAGGCTTTAGGGTATGGCTCTTTTTGTCTTGCCTGGGACAGACAGACTTCAGGAAACTAACAGGAATCACTTCAGAATCAAACTTCTTGTTTGCATGGTAATCCCTGGTCTTTCCTCTACAGCTACTATACAACACCCACCTGATTTGAGGCACAAAAATATCCTGCCCCACCTCCCCCAAATGATGGTAATAGCCCAACAGCCAGAATCAGACTCTTCTAAGATGGGAACAAATGCTAAGTTTATACTACAATGTGTAACTGCCTTTACTAAAAAAGCAAACACATATAATAAGGAGTCTCCCCATGTAGAGGAAGCAGGATCTGCTCTTGAGCTCAGAAAAATCAGCCCCAGAGCAAACTCAATAGAATCATCTTAAAAGTTACCATTGTTGGAGTCTCAATCCCATGTCCCAGCAGGCCTCAAAATCTAAGTCTCCTTTGGGACAGACATTAAAATCTACCCCAGGACAACAAACACCAGCAGCAGCTTTAACAAGAAGGATACAGTCCCAGGGCCTCTGTAACTGCTGTCAGTAACAACATGGGCACACTGATCCCCTCCCAAAGAAGCCAGTGCTTGGGATACTTACATAACGTATGTTTTGCTTGTAGCTTTAACTCCTCCAATGGGGATTCTCCTCACAATCACTGATGAGTTCTTGGGAATCAGGGCACTATCATCAGTGTATTCTGAAAACAGCATCAACACAGAAAAAGCATTACTCAATTTGTAAGAATTATTAAATTGGTAATTATAGAACACTTCAGAGAATTCCTTTACAGATCTAAACGCAAAATTTTATATGTAACATCTTGCTTTTATCCCCTCAACACACCAACAGCACCTGTCAAGGAATCTTCAGGTTTGATAATCAAACACAAGCAGCAAAATCTTTTCCATTTTTTAAAGTTAGTTTGAATGCCAACAGCAAAACAGTCTCAAATGACACTAAAGCAGAGCCTTATTAAAGCACAAGGTTCTTCCCTGATCTGCCTTAAGTTGCTTTTGCTTCTGTTTGTCTACAAAACCAAGAGATCTCTGGAGAAAAACAAACCACAACCAAGTCTTACCTGCACAAAACAGATGCTAAAGTCTGTGAGTGCTTGACCTGAAAAACCAGGCACTGGGCTAAAGCAGGGAAACTGCACCAGTGCTTTCAGTGTGTTAACTACACTCGACTTCCCCCTGCTGCTGTGCTCGGGCAGAGGGAGAAGAGCTGCCAGCTCTGCCTCTTGGAGCTGAACCATCCACAACCTCACTGTGCAGCTGCTCAGGGCCTGGCATAGAAATGGAAATGAAACTGGCAGCACTGGAGTTTGGAGGACAGCAGTTTGAGGGGGGTTCTGAGCTTGCTTTCACAAGTAGGACAGAAGTGGCTCAAACTACAGTGATGCCTCCCCCCTTAAGCTCACCATCCAGTCTGAATTAACCAAGGGGACACGAATTCTTTCCATTCACTTTCTGTAGGGAAAAAAGACTCAAATGACATTACTTCTGAAGACAGCCCCAAAAAGGCTTTGGAAAACAGCATGTGCCTGCGGCTACCCCTCCTCTGCCTTGGCCTGCACCAAGATGCTGGTCCAAAGAGGAGAAAAGCCTCCTGACCTTTTACATAAGGCCCAAGCAAAATTCCAACCCTCAGACACACTCTGAGTAAGCTTAAAACACAAAGATCTCTCCAGAGGAATGATTTTTATACTGAACTCACACAGGCTATGACTAAATACTGCAAAGCATCATGAGCAGCCATTCCACCTGCAGTGTCAGATATTCCAAGCCCTTAACTTTGTAGGCCAAAATAAAATGATCGTCTGAAGCCCAAAATTGCCGTTTATCTAGTGAAGTTCTAGTGGTTTTGCTCAGTGATCACACACAAAATACAAGTATTTAAGAATTTATGCTCCACTTTTCAGGAGGCAGGAACAGATTATTCCTAAAGGCAGGAATCTCCCCTAGACTAAACATACCCACCAGAAGACATTTAAACCATGAAATAAAATTTTACTTCTGTTTCCAACTAACAGAATGGTTCTTCAGAAAATTGAGAAATCATGTAGCTGAAACGAATTCCTGGCCTTCCCCAGCAGGGAACCAAACAGCAAGGTTCCTCTGGATTACAGACCAGCTTCAAACTGTAGGAGAAAGGACTAGTAGCAAGAGAAACAGCAGCTCTTACAGAAGCCACATCCTCACACAGCCACCTGTCAAGAGCGGCTCCGCTGGGAATTTCAGATGGAGAAGGAACTCAAGCAGTGCTTAGGCCCAGAAAAGCACCTGAGACATGATGCCAGCTGCAGTTCTAGAAGTCCAAAGCAGCTGTTTTTACTTGTGGAAGAGAGTTAGAGTGTCCTTTCTGGTCCAGATCACAAATCACCGGACTGAGATTTCAGAGATACAGCATAACCAACAGTGGCTTCACAAAAAGGCTTTCAGATTAACTGGCATGTCCCAGCAGGAAACTGTTCCCTGTGGGCAGCAACATCCCCTGGGCAAAGACTCAACTCCCAGGACGTGCACAGCCGTGTCACTGCTTTGCCATGGGAGCAGTGAGGTCAACTCCATACAGCTCCCCCTTATACTTGCCCAAGCAGAGCTCCAACAGAAATGCTCAAAGGTGGAGGCAACAACATCATTCATTCCCACTTCCTTATAGCACAAACTTGTTCTGCCACCAGTGATGGCCAGGAAGTGGCTCCTGGATTTTGCTCCTGTGATTAAAAATCAGGACTCAACTAATGCAAAATGCTTGCAAAAGCAAAGAAAGATTTGGATCTTACAGGTAAGAGCAGACAAGACGTAACAGTCTAAAATTCTATATATCCTACAAGAAATCAGTAGCTTGAAAAGCCCAGGGAAAGAAGGAATGAATGGAGGCAGACTAGTTAAGAGCAGCTCCTCTGACTGCTGACTCACATTGACTTAGAAAACTGACATCAACAACTCCATTAGTGCCCACAACATTCTTACTGCAAAGTGCAAAGAGCTCAGGCTGTGCTCTGAAGTTTGTGCTGCTTCACATTTTAAAACCCCACTTTTAAATTTATCTATAGTTAAAAAAATCTACTAGTTTTAGTAATTTGTGTTGAATGCATGCTATAAACAAGTTACTGACAGAAGTTCCCACGTTATTTTCTGGCCTGCTTTAATCCTCCATTTTGTGTGACAGCACTGCCCAAGCAGCTCTGAGCACTCTCTCTCCAGAGGTTTTTCACCCAGGTGAAGTACAGAACTCACCAGGAGTCCTCAGAAGGCAAGTCTAGGTGTGCAAGTACAGGGAAAAGCCTTGCTAAGTAGCTGTTATGCTGCTGGGGAAAGGATGTGCAGGTAAGAGCTGAGAATGCCTGCTAACACACCAGGCTGTCCCACCAGAACACAGGGAATTCCTAAGAACACATTTTCTCCCTAGTGCTTAAAATTCCACTCTCTCATGACAGGATTTGCTAACCCTGTTCTAATCACCAGCACTTGTTCACTTTGTGACAAGCCATGGCTGCACCTGGCTCTGAAAGCAGCCTTGAAACATCCCGAGTAACAGACTGGGACACTCCTGCTGAATTTTCAGCTTCCCCCAGACCAGGCATCACTGATCTCACCCACAGGGGCAGATCACCACTTCTGGATGGCGCCGCCTCAGGAGGCCGAAGAGCCCAGAGAGCCTCCCTTTGCGCTGTTACCACAGGGCACTGTGCCCCACACGAGCCCCTGCCCTGCTCTGAAAGGACGAGTCCATAAAATCCACTCTCCTTCCACACGTTAATCGGATTACAGTGACCACTCCATGCTGTAAGGCCCTGCCAGCATGGGGATGAAGGGCCTGAGCACTTTTCTGCCCTCAAAGCACTCAGCCCACACCAATTCGGAGGCACAGCTTTTACTTATTTATTTCCTTTGTATTTTGCCCAGTAAATCAACAGCACAATTTCCAAGTGGTTTGAGTCAGAACTTCACAGGGCAGGAAAGAGCACTGAAGAAAGCTCAGTTCTCGAGTTTGCATGTTTTCACCATACTGTGAGAACAACTATTAGAGAAGACAGGTCGAGAAATCCAGATCCAATGAAACAAAGTCAAGTTTAAAGGCATTGTTCTCCAGTGCAGGCTTTACAGAACATGCTTCAATAACAAGCATGGAAGAGGATCCCACCTTTATGAAACACGTTCCATCCACTCAGTTTGCATTCCCAGAATTTTAGAGTCCATCATATCCTTTTTTCCCACTGATATTTAAAATCCTCTTTACTTTCAGCTTATATTAGCATTGCTTCTATTACCAGCTTTCCATTAGGAAAAGCAACAGCTCCTGAGCTGTAAAAGCTCCCAGGACCTGGGAACAATCTGACCACACAGCACATCTCCACTCACGGGGCACTTTGTTCTTTCCAAGACCATTCCAATGTTTACTCAGGACCCTTGCATGGACAAAGCTATAAAGCCCCAATATTTACGTCCACATGTAAGAATTCCAAACATCCCACTTAGGCAGAGTATTCTGGTCTAGTTTTTACTTTATCTATATGTGATTAATAAAAACAGAAAATGTGATCCATTTTTGAAATGCACTCTTTAGCTTTGCTCTACAAACCACAGGCGGATTTTTGCCTGTTCACATGGAAAACACACTTAGAAAAGCTTCAATAAGCATCTGTGTCACTAATACAGATCTTACAATAATGAATTTTATATATTTATAGTTTTATACTCATTTTGAAAAGGTCAAAGTGCAACACAACCTGCCCAGAGGACTCAGCATAATCCTTTTTTAACTTCACCTTGAGACAACACTACACTTAACAGCTTCTAGGCAGGCAAACACTTTTCCTTCACTGGACTGGTTACGTATGAAAACAAAGTAACACCCTGATGAATCTGGTATGTTGGATGCTGCAGTAACAGTTTACGATGTGACATTTACCAGCATCATTTTTTCTTTTACAAACTTTGCTTTCTGTTCAATTGCTACAACAAAACCCACGTGTTCGGCCTATTTCAAAGCATTTTTTTCTCTTGGTGCCCATGACAGGGCCCCATCACAGCTCCTTCCCACCCAGGGCTCTATTTTTCAGGCTGTTTCTCTCAGCCCCGACCCGGCCAGGGTGACGTCAGGCTGCTCCTGCATCTGGGAGGCCCAAAGTGCCCCAGCAGCTGAAGACACAACTCAGAGACCCTGCCGCAGCACAGCCCTTAAAGCAAATCAAACTTAATTTTCAAAAGCTTTTGAAAATTTTATTCAATACTACTGGAAAGATTCAAGACTTCTGAACTGTGTCTCTACCTATACCTCTCACACAATCCAAGAGCATCCCTGAGACCTCCCTCCAATGCTGTGGAAGCTCGTCACACTCTCCTGCAAATAATTTAAATACCTGTAGAGAAACAAAAGCTTTAAGTCCTATCCCTTTAAAGGCCAGGGCTGAATTTACAAAGCATCCTGAGTAAGTTTTAATATGTGAAGCAGGAAGAGGAAAAAAACCACTAGTACACATTTTAAAGAAAAGACTGTTGTGACACAGAACCATAGAGGAAAAAAAATAAAGTTTTAATGAGGAAGGGATAAAAGCACAATGCTTTTTATTTCTGAAAACTCACATCCCTTAGTCTTTAATCACATTCAAACTTACCAAGATGGCAGATTACCAAACTGAAGCACCACAATAACACAAGCCCATATTCACCTCTCGGAATCGAGCACTATTTATTCCATTTAAAAGAGTTTATGACTTCCCGAAGAACATTTCATACATATATTCACTGGAAACGTACTACCATAAAATAAAACTTCAGGACTGCCCAGATCTGGCAAAAACACAGCGCCAGGGAGATGAAGAAAAAAAAGGCGGCCACGAATGAAGAAATGATGCTCAACCGCATCTGAATGATGGTGTCTTTTGTGTGAAAAAGTTGTATTAACCAGGAATTCCTAAGAGTAATTCCGATACAGAGAACACTCACTACTAGCAAGCGGCTTTAAAGGGCTGCAGAAATTGTAACTCACTGATACACTCGATGCAAATTGTTGCTCCCGAGTAATCCTTGCAAGGCGCACAAAACCAGCTTCCAATGAAGAGGGGTAAAAGAAGCTGAAGACAAAACTCAGTCACCAAACTCTCTCATTTTTTTAGATTTTTTTTTTAATTTTTTTTTCTTCAAATTAGCCATGTGCTCTATTCCTATCACCTTCAGATTTCTCTGCCAAATTTGCTATGATAAGACATCTTCCCGCACTTCCTTACCCTTCACCCAGAAGCACTGCAGGCAGGCAGAGCTCTGTAGCCCTGCCGTCCCCGCTCCGCGTGCAGAAGGGCTGTGCCGGGGCCGTGAGAGCAGCAGCCACAAAGGCACAGCCCGAGCCCGCGGCAGCCGCGGCTCCGTCCCCGCAGCGCCGCTCCCCGCGCCCCGCCGGCCCCACGCACCTTCTTTGGTCTGCGCGTTGGTGATCTGCAGGTCGCAGTCGGCCGCCTTCAGCTTCTCCCGGCCCATGATCTGGCGCTTGAGGTCGCTCAGGGAGATGTGGAGCCCGTCGAAGGTGACCGTGTCATAGTTGAGCTTGGAGGAGAACTTGTAGTGGACGCACGACATGGCGGGGCGCGGGCGGCGCCCGCAGCGGCGCGGCGGGGCTGGGGGCGGCGGGCGGCGCTCAGAGCCCGCGGCGCTGCGCCATGGCCGGG
>JAWWEE010000030.1:15572500-15586975 GCA_035221455.1 Xenops minutus | reverse complement strand
TCCAGGGATGGGGCAGCCACAGCTTCTCTGGGCACCCTGTGCCAGGGCCTGCCCACCCTCACAGGGGAGAATTCCTTGCCAGTATCTCCCCTAAACCCACCCTCTGTCAGTTTAAGGCTGTGACATTCAGTTTCAAGCCTTGGACTGAGGGTTGACATGGACCTGTACCTGTCCTCAGACTGAACAATACAAAAAGAAAGAAAGAAACCCCCTGAAAATCAGGAAGAACAAATCACTCCTGGGAGCTTCCCAGGCACATGGGCAGACCTGTTGGAAAAGGATGCATGAACGAGCAGGTTGGCAGGGTGGGAAGGTGTGCGTTTGCATTTCCTTCTCCAGTTTGTTTTGTCAGCAGCAGTGACTCTACTTTTTCTTTTAAATTTTCTGGACTTCAGCTGTGAGTTCTGTGGAAGAGGAGAGGAACCTGCCTTGCCCCGAGCACTCAGGGCTTGGATGATCTGAGAGCCCAGCTCAGCACGGGCCAGTTTTGCTGGAATGTTCACATTGCTCCCTGAGCCCCAGCTCGGTGTCATCCCTGCAGTTTGAGGTCACTCAGCTGCTGCAGGAAGGCCCTGGTTAAAGCCAAGCTTTAATTAAGAGTGACAGTGCATTAATACACTGAAAAAGCCAATCCCACACCTCTGACTCTTCCGGAGCTGGGTGATGGGTCAGCACCATACATCACCACACACCCTGCTCTGCTGATGTACAGCTCCTGGCGTGGCACTGGCAGGGACAAACAGGCCCAAGGGGCCCAAGGAAGGGGTTATTTATTACTTTAAATACTAATAAATATTATGAATATCTATGAGGGATATCTGTTCTGCAGTTTGTGAAATCAAAGGGAGAAGAAATAATTTAACAGGCCAAGGAGAAGGAGCCAGAGACCATGAGACACTGAATGCAAATTGATTTCTCAGGACTATCTTTGGTCTTTTTGGCAATGCCATGTGTATTTTCCCAAGACTGAGGCGCTTGACTCTGCCCCCAGAGCTGGTACTGCCCTTGCAGAGCACCAGAGATGCTCAGATGTTTTGGGGTACCTTGTCCCTACATGTCATTGCACTGTAGCATGTGAACTAACCTCTGACAGTGCAGCAGAAACGCGCCCTCTGAGGCCATCAGGGAACATCCAGCAAAGCATCACCACAGGTGAGGCCACTTCCTGACCAACCTGTTCTTTGGGATGCTTACATGTTTGTGTTTTTCATCTGTAAATTGCTTCTCCTGCAGTAATTAAGCCTTGAAGTGCAGTAGAAGGCAGGAAAGCCTGTGACTCCAGCACTGCTGAGAGGCACTGGCATGAGGTGGCAGTGCCAACCTGCTCCAGAGGCTTCCCAGACGCTGGGTTGTGCTTCCCTCATCCTGTAAATTTGGGCTCCTAATTCCCTCCGCCCTGTTTGGCACCAGCACTTTATGCCTGTGCAGAACAGTCCTTGGATGAAGACAAAATGGACCTTTCACCCTCCAATGCCTCTGGGCCAATCCCTTCCCAGCCCCAGCTGTGCTTCAGCACCAGAAACCAAAGCTGTGAGTTTGTCTCAGCCTCCCCAGCGTTGGGCAGAGCCCGTCTGAGTCTTGGTGTCCTGCAAAGTGGGAAGTTCTTCAGCACAGTTCTGTGTGTGCTGGCTCAGCCCATCTGCTGGGTTCCCTTCCAGAGTCCACGTGCAGTTTGCAACCCAGCAGGGTTTGCCATCTCCCTGGGGCTCTAGGGACTCAGAACGGAGGGAAACCAAAGAAGCTCTGCTGCAAGACTGAAACAAATCCAGAAACCTGCTTTCTTGTCGCAGGAAACAAACAAACAATGAAGTAAACAATCAAACCCAGCCTGTAATTGCCCAGAGTCCTGGGAGCTGCTCTGCTTATACCTTCCAGCACAGACTGCACAGCTCTGTGGATGGGTGGAAGGTGCTGACCTGGTTTTCAGGAGGTGTCCACCCTGGACAGCCCCTTTGCAGCTTGAATTTATTACCTTCTCTACTAGGGAGAAGAAGATTTGCCCTATCAACAAGTCAGAAAGAAGATGAGAGTTCACTCCTCATCACAGAATGAATCAGGAGAGGTGTAGCAGGACAAATTCCTCCCTGAGTAAAAATGATAACGTAATTATTGTAATTTGTAAGTAATGTAATTTTCTGTAATAATCAGAGATGATTTATCCAAAAAGCCATAAAAAAAATGTAAAGAACTCCACCAGAAAGAGTCCCCCGAGGAGCCTGTCCTGGGACCAGGCTGCTGCTGCCTGGAGGGCACCCCCCAGCACAGCCTGTCCCCTTGGGTCATGATCCCAAATTACAGCGAGATCTCCCGTGCAGAGGGATTTCCTTTGAGCCTGTCCCAGAAGGATGGCAGGAGATGTGCCCAGCTGGCACTTCAGCACAGATCTCTGAGCCCGGGTGTGCAGCAGCGAGGGCGAGGGCTGGGAGCAGAGCCCTCCAGCATCTCTCCTTGTGCCGGGTGTCCTGGGCACACAGGGGGATGGCACTGCTGCTGGGGACATCTCTCCTTCCTCCCGGGCATCCACAGGCTCCGGGAAGATGCTGCCTCCTTATCCCACGGTCACCTACACCGTGGGGCATCGCCTCCCAGCCCGGTCCCCCTCGCTGTGAGCGCCAGGGGGACCTTGCGGCTTAATGAGTTCCGAAAAACTAATTATACTCCTTAGCAAAAGGAAAAAAAAATTATCTGGCCATTGCCACGTCGGGAGAGAAGGAGCCCGACGCAATTTGCTTTTTAATTTAGCCTAGGGTTTTTTTTTTTTTTCCAAAGAAAGCGGACCCGGGTCCCCCGTCCCCGCCTGCCACTAGAGGTCATTTCAGCACCGGGAGAGGGACCGGCGGTGGCTCCGGGACAGGGGCAGGGACACCTTCCACCAGCCCAGGCTGCTCCGAGCCCAGTCCAACCTGGCTGGGACACTTCCAGGGATCCAGGGGCAGCCGCAGCTTCTCTGGGCACCCTGTGCCAGGGGCTCCCACCCTCCCAGGGAGGAATTCCTTCCCAATATTCCATCTGTCAGTGGGAAGCCATTCCCCTTGTCCTGTCTCTCCAAAGTCCCTCTCCATCTCTCTTGGAGCCCCTTTAGACACTGGAAGGGGCTCTGAGGTCTTCCTGAAGCTTTCTCTTCATCAGGCTGACCAACCTTACAGCTGGGAGAAGCTCTGGTGCCTGGTTTGGGTGGTTGTTTCCATTCAGAAGGGCAGGGAGTATCCCCTGGATAACACACAGTTATGTCTAGAAGCAAAATCAGTGAGTTTCATACCCAGTGCAGCCCTACACATGGCTAGTCCCAGTGCCCCCTTCAAGTGACCACAGAGCCTGTGGATCCCACGGACTTGGAGCAGCCAGGGCTGTGCTGTGGTGTCTGAGCCCTGTGCACAGAGAGACAATGCTGCCGGGCACCACTGACAGACACTCTGCAGCTCCTGTGCTGGTCCCAGTGCCAGCAGCTCCCTGGAATCTCCTGTGTGTCCATCCCAAATGGTGCTTCTCCTTCTGCTCCAGGACCTTGCCTCCGACCTTTCCTGCCCTCCTTAATCTCTGCCCTCTCTGCAGCCTCTTGGCCACATCCCTCCATCCTTGCACATCAAAGCAGCCCCAGCTTCCCTCCTCATTCTTAGCTGCTCAATAAATTTCAAAGCACAGTTAATTAGAGGGATCAAAGGCCCCTTCTCCCTGTCCCCTGGAGCCCTCCCTTCCCAGCCCGGCCATGGCCGGCTGGCTGCACACAGCATCTATCTCCGGCTGCAGACGCCAAGGATCAGGAGATGGAGAGCCAAAACACAGCAATTCTGCTCGGCACCTCCCTGCGTGGCTGCACTAATCGTTCAGGAGACGGTGCTGACTCTTTGGAATTGACTGGTGATGGGACTGTGGTCGACTTTATCCCTGGATCCTGCCTGTCTTTGAGTCATCTCCATTGTGAGTCACCAGCAGTTGTTAATCCCTTGGAGATAAGGCCTCATGCAGCGCTCTCAGCGCAGGTACTGCTGCCTCTGCGCTTGCTCTTCCAAACTGGGAATAAATCCGTGTGAGCTGAGGTCGTGGTGGGAGCACTCCAGGACACACTGTGGGGTCGCTTGTCATGCCAGCCCCATGTCACCTTGGGGAGCCAGCCCTGTGTCACCTCAGGGAGCCAGCCCCCCTGAGCCAGGGCTCTCAGCAAGCCCTGCTCAGCAGTCCTGGGGGCTCCTGCCCCCCCAGAACCATTTACCCCATGGGTAAACACCCCCTGTTCCTCCTCTCTCCCAGGGCACTGGAGGTCTCTCTCCCCCAGCACAGCTCTGCACCCCAATAGCAGATCCCCCAGACCCCCTGTGCCTGGCACACCATCCTCAGCAAGGGCAAGCTGAAATCCAGAGTTATTTGTGTCCTTCATTTTAAAACCTTCGACACATCTATAATAAATTGTTTCCATTTTAATTTCTCCCTTTGTTAAAATGTGTGCTTAATTTCCAGCTTAAATAATTCTCAGTTGCACCGCTGCTTATGCCATCCATCACCAAAACCTTCTCACACCGTGCTTGGAGACCACAACTGAGTGATCTTTAACCCCCTCTGTGACTCACCTCTTTAATCTTTGGCCCCATGGCAGATTTCCAGCCCTAGAGCAGCTCTTGTAGCTCCTGCCAGGACTCAACACCTTGCTGGGATCAGAGACACCAGCACTGGCCTCAGGATGTTACTGGTCTGATGAGTTGGGCAGAGATAACACCCTTCCTGTGGGAATTGCTTTGGTATTCCCCTGTGGACACTCAGGACCCACAGGAGCCACAACATCACACTGGGGTTGTGTGCAGCTGGTGCCTGCCCTGTACCTGGAGCCTTTCAGAGTTCCCCCTCTCCAGGACATGCTTCCCTTTGCCCATCCCTCCCTCCTGGCTGTACCCTCACCCTCTGCTGCACCCCCTGCCTGAGGCAGCACCCGACACCAATGTGGGGGGCACTGAACCCTGGAAAACTCTCTTTACCTCCCTCTTTTTTATTTCTTTCTGCTACCTGCTGCGATTCACAAAGCCTCTGCTGTTTCCAGGAGCAGCATCCCTCTTTCCAACCTCACCTAAGCCCCAGACACAGGAAGAAAGGCCACATCCTCTGTTGCAATGAGGCACAGATAAGCACTGGGTGCTGCCTGCTCTCATCCAGCCCCCCTGTACTCCCAAAGCAGCCACCCTAGCAGCAGGCTCAGCACCCAGCAATGCTGCTCTGTTTTTCCCAGCTTTCCTACCCACCCAGAGGGTGGGACCCCCTGCTCAGGCTCCCTGAGCCCAACTGGGTTATGCTGGCCTCGTCTGTGCCATCAAGGATTTCTCCTCCTCTGTTGTTCTTCCTAACTCAGGGAGCGGAAGCCGCATTTGTATGCAGAGTTTGAGAGCAATTAAATTGAATTCTAATTATTGTATATCACAAATTAGCAATTTCTACCATGCTAATATTAATTGCTAACACGATGATAAGGCGTTTCAGGCAGTCGGGATGGAGCAGGCGCGCGCTTGCTTGGAGAGATGTGTGGAAGCAGAAATCACTGCAGACATGGATATCCCACAGCTGGGAGATGTTCCCGGGCTGGGGATGCCAGGGTTGGCATCAGCCTCCAGCCTTCCTAGGGCTGGAATTCAGAGCAGGCTGGAACTGCCAGTGCTCAGGAAGGGACACTGTCAAGGTCACACTGAACCACGGAGCAGGTGTGATGAAGATGTGCCCAGTCCCTCCTCCCCAGAGCAGGGAGCTGGGGAGTATCTTGTGTGTTTGTGGCAAATTCAGTAAAAAAAAGCCAATGACTGGTGGGTTCTCAAGATTCAGGTCCCTAATCCCTGCTCAGAGCTGCTCTCCCAATCCTCCCAGCATGTTCCTCCTATGGAGAGTGGCAGGATGGGTATGGGGCAGGAGACCCAATACCATCATGTTTATGACACTCAAGACATTCACTATAGTGACCTTCACCCCTGCTCGGCTGGAATCATGATTAAAACACCACTGGGACTGTGGGCATGGGCACTGGTGGCTGTGGGAATGAGCACACTGGTGTCTGTGGGGGTGGACATGGACATCCAGCTCCAGCTGAGTGCTGGAAGTGACATTCTGGTTTAGCAGGACCAGCTCTGAGCTTGTCACAGTTGCTGTGGCAGGTGCTGACTGTCAGAGAGTCTTCACCCTGTCACAGCCAGCATCCAACAGCGAGATGTTTAACACCCTTACATCACACAGGGAAATCCAAGGAGATCAAAGCCACAGCTGGACGCACCACTGTGGATAAGCACATTTGGGAGAGTTAATCAAGGGCACAACAACCCCAGCAGCTGTGAAATAAATCCAGTGAGAGCCTTGAAAGGGCTTGTGGGCACAAAGCTGGTGCTTTGCAAGGAAACCTTTCCCAAGGAGGTTGCTGCAAGTTCCCTTCATGCCCCCGACAGCAGCCAGACTTACGGGGACTTCCAAGAGGAAAGCTGGGAGCACAGGGATGCCCCTGACATCTGGAGTGGCAGCTGGGATAAATCCAGGGTGTGGTTCTGTGCCAGGAGAGAGCAGTGGTGCTGGAGGCAGATGGAGAGGGCTGTGGTACAGGGGCAGAGCTGGGAGAAGCTCGGTGGGCAGGGGCAGAGCATTGAGCATCCCTCAGGACTGGCATTTCCTGTCGCTCATCCCTCCAGGACTGGTGTTCTCCAAGGATCTGCCCTGACCAGGCTCTGCTCACCTGCAACTATAGTGACTTAATATCTATGAGGTAATTTTGTCCCAAGGGTTATTTATCTGTCTCTTGAACAACCCCAGCCCTGTGTGAGTCAGCCAGGCTGCACTACAGCCCCATGATGAATTACACTCGGACACATGCTAAATGACATTTACCAATAAATTTATGCAGATTTCTCCTGTAATCCTTCTCCTCATCAAAAGTAGTAATGCTTTCTCTAATGCAAATGCACTGTGAGAGCTTCACCACATCAAACGGGAGCTGGGCTGAGTTGTTCAGAATTCAGAACGGTAATCTTCATTGTGCTCATGAATAACCATTTCCTAGAGATGAATATTCAACAAAAGCTTGGCAAAGCCCCCTCTGAGTCCCGGCTGTCCTTCTGCCCGGGTCCCACAGCTCTGACCAGTCCTGCAAGCAAATCTCACACTCATTTCCCTTCATGCTTTGGATGTTCCTTGTGTAGCAGCAAATTTAATGGGCTCCACTAACAAGCATGGAGCGGGTACAGAGCAGTGGCAGAATTGCAGCCTCGTGGGTGCTGTGCTGACCTGTCCTTTCCATTCTGACCTCTCCTCTCCATCCCACAACCACACCTTCCCTTTGCATCCTCAGCTCAGTGCCCAGGCTCTGTGTGGTCTCCATCATGGGGTTTTATCATCATTGAGACCAGGAAGGTCCAGCACCCTGCTCGCCCCACACCCATGGCACCCACTCATGCTCTTGACCAAGAATTCACTGGCACAGGTTGGGCAGAGAAGCTGTGGCTGCTCCATCCCTGGAAGTGTCCAAGGCCAGGTTGGACAGGGCTTGGAGCAGCCTGGGCTGGTCAAGGTGTCCCTGCCCAGGGCAGGGGGTGGAACAAGATGGTTTTTAAGGTCCCTTCCCACCCAAACCACTTTGGGATTATCTGATTCTGTGATTCTGACTTTTTATGAAGACCCTGTAAAAATGTGGCAGTGGCAGCTCCTTCAGCTCCCAATCCAATTGTGTGCTCCTTGTTGTGTTATTAGGAAAGGGTCCTGCTTCCTGTTTTCAGAGCTGCTTATCTGGAGAGGGCAGGGAAAGGTAGGTGGAAAGGTCTGAGCACCAGGACAGATCTGGCTGCTTGGTGACATCCCTGGCACCCCGGATGGGAAGCACTTACCCAATAACACTCCAGGCTTCCACAGACTGGGCAGACCAGGGATCAGTGAACACTTCAGGGTGCCAGAGGAGGGATGCTGGAAGTGTAGAGCCCTTTGTCACATCTGATCAGTGGGGTTTACATTTTTTATGATTTTAAAGATCATTACATTCTGAGCAGTGGTGATCGAAGCTAATAAACTGCCTGCCATTTGTGGCTTGGCTGGGTAAGCTGAATTGCTGGAGTTGTGGGGGTTTTCGTTCAATCCAAAATACAGACAATATGGAAATAAATTATTTATTTCACAGCTTTTTAATATTATTTTCTCTATGCTCAGTTTTATGCCCTGGCATCCTGGCAGTCTCAGTTAACCCAGGGCACGGGCAGCTCCAGCACCCCCTGACTCCTGGATCAACAGCAAGGAATAGGAGAAGAGGGAGGAGAGGCTGCAGCAGAGGCTGCTGAAGGGACAGGCTGGGACATGGGCAGCAGTCCAGGGCACTCACTCCATCTCTCCTTGCTTGGCTGAGTAAAACTGCCCCAAAGGCACCTTTTGGAGCCCAGCAGCACCAGTGCAGGGTTTCCATGATCTGAGAGGTTAAAAGGCACTTGAACCTCGAGGTGAGAGCCTCTGGGATACGCTCCGAGAGTGATTTATGGCTTCTCTGCTCATCCAGAGCCAGCTTAATGTCCTTCTTCTACTTCTGTTTATTTTTTTTTTTTTGTTAGCACTGTGAAATAAATATGAAGGGGATTTAAAATTCAGACTCTCAGCCCAGACCTTGCTGCTGCAGGACCAGCAAAAGGGGGGATGCTGGGGCTATGATTTTACAAGCTCCCAGATCAGGATATGTTTCTGTTTGTTTTAACTGGAGGAAAAATAAGCTTGGAAATGCACAAAGACATCCCAAGAGGACAGGTGGATGGTGCTGCGGAAAGGGGCAGCCCAGCAGGTATTTGCCAGGAGCCATCCTGGCCACCCTGGCTGTCCCTGGCAGTGATGTGACCCAGGGAGGAGCTGCATCCATGGCTGCTCTCCTGCATCCACAGATGCCCTCCTGCATTCTCCGGCCACAGTGTGTGGGTGAGGGCTTTCATCCTGCAAAGCTCACGGGGCTGATCCAGGCATGCTGGACAAGGTTCCCCATCATCCCACCACCATCCTGCATCCCCAGCACCACCCAAAGCCACGGCTCCCATCCCTCCTGTGACAACTTCATCCATGACACTGCTGGCTTTACGAAGGAACTTTCTGAAGGCTCAGGCTATGAAATCCTGCCCTTTGTATAAACATTTTAATTACAATTTTCCGGGACTTCTTTCCTAAGATAAACATATTTTAATTGCAAATTGCTTCTGCTGTCTTTACCCACCCCCCAACACTGCTGCAGCTGCTGGGTTTAATATTTAATGAAACTGCCTCTAGGCTGGGCTGGATGTTGCAGCAGGGCTGGGGGACACCAGAGCACCCTGAGAGTGCCCGTGGGGGAGCCATGGGGACATCCTGAGAGCAGGAGAAGGGTGGCTCCTTTGTCCTGCAGAGCCACCACAGCGAGGAGTGACCCTGGCACACAGACCTCGTGCCTGGGGCACAGTAGCTGTGACATGTGCCCCTGCCAAAAGGGTCACCTGCCGTGAGCTTATCCCACGCTGTGTGTTCTGGGGGGCTCCAGGCAGTTTCTGGGCTCGGCCATGGCCCTCCATGGCAGAGGGGCTGGGCTTGGCCAGCTGCCCTTTGCTCCCCACCCATGCACACAGCCACGAGCAGAGGCACCATGTCCCCTGTGCCTCGACTGCCCGTCCCCAGAGCCACCCCACAACGAGGAAATGCCATTAACTGTGCATGTGGCACCTCACGTGCCACCACTTGTAGGTCAGGTCTCTGGGTACCACGAGCTGGAGCCCTGCAAGCACTGAGCCAGCACAAGCTGCAGTCCTGGCAGCCCTGCTAATACAGCAGGTCCTGTGGGGATGGAGGCTTTGTCACCTGTGAGTTGTCCCTGTGGCTTCTCTGGTGACACTGCAGCTGAAGCCAGAGCTGGCAGAGCTCAGGGTGTCTGTCTGCACAGGGTGCCCCAGTGCTGTGCCTTGGGGGAGCACAGGGTGACCCCGATGCCAGCCCCAAAGACGATGTTCTGGCACGTGTGGCTCCCACCCAGGCCAGCCCCGTGGCACCACCAGGCACGGGCTGCACCTTCCCTGGACAGGGCTGGCAGTGCAGATCCCACGAGAACTGGCCCTGGCTGAGCCCCCAGCTCTGCCCACAGATATGGGATGAGGCTCCAGCTCCAGTGGGGCACGTGCTCAGCCCCACACAGGGCTTTGGCTTGCCTTATACCCACCCTACACTGGTGGCTACAGGTGGCTACACCATCCTGCAGGCACCAGGATCTCACAGAGGGAACCAACTGAGCACTCCCACTGCTCTGTCTTTTATTCCTTCACATTTTTCCCCCCTTTTCTCTCTTCAAACCTTCCTTTGAAACCCAAACTTCCTGCAGTTTGAAATGGACAATCAGGCTGCCCCAGCAGCTGCAGCCAGAGAGCTTCAGCTCTTGGCAGGAGGATCAGAACTACAAAACTATTTCTTTGAGGCAAATTATGCATTCATCCAGCTCATTTGAAACAAAATATGATTTGCAATTTAACTTTCCATAATGAGCTCCTGCTATTATACCGTTTCCATAATGGCTGGTTTCATTGGAACAGATTGTTGGTGCACATGGTTTACAAAACATTTTCAATGCAAGCCCCGTTTTTTCTTATTTTAAATAGCAACAGCTGCTAAGCATGATAATTATTGTATTTCATCAAAATAAACTTACCGAGTTGGTTCTTGATGCCACTCATTGCAGTTTTTCAGCAAACCTGCAGGTTATTAAAGAAACTGGAACTTTAATTCAGCAAAGTGAGAGCAGCACCTCATCCAACCCCTGCCATGGGCAGGGACACCCTTCACTAGACCAGGTTGCTTCAACCTGGCCTTGGACACTTCCAGGGATGGGGCAGCCACAGCTTCTCTGGGAAACCTGTGCCAGGGCCTGCCCACCCTCACAGGGAAGAATTATTTCCTAATATCCCATCTAAACCTACTCTCTGACAGTTTGAAGCCATTCCCCCTTGTCTTGTCACTATATGCTCTTGTGAAAAGTTCCTCTCCATCTTTCTTGTAGGCTCCCTTCAGGTACTGGAAGGTCAGGAGCAGACAATGAGAACCTGCAATAATTAATTTCTAATTGCACTTACCTGCATCCTTGTTTCCCAGGGCAGCCATCAGAGCTCCCCCAGCTTCAGGGCAGCCCCAGAACTGCAGCCACAGCCACACAGCACCTGTCCCCTCTCCCCAAACACCCGAGCTTCTGCTGGCCTGCTCCAACACCAGCTCAGGTGGTGAAGGAGGATTTTCTCCTCTAGTGGCTGTCTGGAGGTTAATGGCAAAGGAACGGGAGTTTATCAGCAATGAGCAGGTGAAAGTCTTATTTGTTGAAAATTTTCTGGGGGACTATTGAGAGCTGGGTTTAGTGGCCATGGTCAGGCAGAGATTTATGGGTGTGCAGACACTCATGGCAGAGGATAACGATGCCAGAGAAGCTGTTCCAGCCCCAAGTGAAAGGCTGCCCTTTACAGCACCTCAGCATTTGGATTTAGATGACATATAGTAATGGCACCACAGAAGCCATTACTGTCCATCAAGTAAATAATAAACACGCGATATAAATGGCTTGGCCTTACCCAAGCTCTCAGGAATTATGGCAAACACTAAAAAAGCCCCAAAAAATTGAAGCCAAAAAGGACAAAGGATGATGTCGAGGAAGAAACAGCCAAAGCTCTGCGTGAATAGGGACTGGGGAGCTTCCTTGACAGCAAACCGTGGTGAGGGCTGTGCATTTATCCTGATGTGGATGTGGAATTAGGAAAAAAAGGGTGAAAAGCAGAGCCCTGTGCTGCAGCCAGGACCCAGCTGCCATGTCCCCTCCGTGGGCTCTGTGCCAGTCCCAGCTCCCGCGGGCTGACAGCACTTCACTGCTGGGCTTGTCATCACAGCACCAACACAGCCATTAGAACACTGCCTTGGGAGGCACGTGGGAACAGCAGCCCATGGCGACCACAAACCAGTGCCCCAGCCATGACTGGCAGCCATCTCCAGTCTCTCTGTGGCTGCAGGGCTGGAGCCAGCACCCCTGGGGCAGCACTCAGCACCCCTGGGGCAGCACTCAGCACCTCTGGGGCAGCACTCAGCACCTGGCTGTGTGCCCCTGTGATGCCAAGTCCTGCCTCACCCCTGGGGAGCTGTGAGTGACCCACTGTGGTGGCCACTGCTGTACCTGACACTGCACACAACAGGTACTGACCTCAGCAGACACGTTTGCTGTGGTGCCATTTGGGATGGACGGCCCTTGTTCCTCCCCTCTGTGGGATTGTTCCAAGGGCAAAGACTGAATCACCCAAAGTCTTCTGCTCTGTCCAGACGAACCCATGTGCTCACGTTTATTTTGCAGTGTTTACAGCGCTCCCACGATGATCTAACACTGCACAAAGCCATTGTAGGATAAATATAGAGCACTGCAGCACCATAAATCAGCCTGCTCAGGAGCAAGGGGAGGATCGGGCTTGCTGGTGGGATGTGGGTCTGCTGGCACTCCAAGGTGTGTCTGCACATGACACCTGGTCCCTTTGTCAGCACCTGGGCTGTCCTGCCCACCATGGAGGTGACTACAGGCACTGCCAGGGGGATCCATGCCCGGCTTGCCCTCGCCGGTGCATCAGCATTGGGAACAGCACTGGCAGCCATGCACAGACAACAGGCTATCATACTGTTTATCAAGGTCTGGTGGAAAGAAAACAAGGTAATGGGGCATTTGCTGATTCAATTCGTTGAATTTGAACAAATCTTTTTAATCTTCCTCCCTTGAGGACTGGAAAGGTCAGGAAATAGGCAGAATGTGCACTTTCAGGTATTGAAATTAAACTTGTTAAGAAATCCATATTGATTTGCACTTCTCTGAGAAATATTGAAGCCTCCAGATTTAGCCTGGGTATTGATTTTCTCTTCCAGGGGAAAGACATCGGCACAAAGGAAAGATATTACACGTGGCAGTAAACACCTTCAATCACTGCCCGCTCTGCCCCGATAAACAAACAGCCCATCCGGGCAGGCACCGTGGCATTTCCATACCCACAGCGTGGTCAGACCTGCCTGGAGAGCGGGTCAGTGCCCACACCTGGCAGGCTCAAAGGGGCATTTGGGCACTGGTTTAGCTTTTTGTCAGCCCCGATCAAAACTAACTGATGGGACAGTGCGAGATGGTCATTATAGGTCCCGTCCAGCTGAACTCTTCCACTCCATTCTATTCCATGTTTTATGCTTCCAGCCCTTTTGGTACTTTGTTTTTAAATATTGCTCTAAGATGGGGGTGCTACTCTTCCTTGACTGTTTTTAACGCATGCAATCAGAAACTACAGCAATTAAGAGGCCTAATTATCATCTGAATCAACCTTCTCAGAACAACCCCTTTGAAATAACAGCAAATAAAGAGGAGGGAGATGAATTCTTCCGTGGGAGGGTGGGCAGGCCCTGGCACAGGGTGCCCAGAGAAGCTGTGGCTGCCCCTGGATCCCTGGAAGTGTCCAAGGCCAGGTTGGACGGGGCTTGGAGCAACCTGGAACAGGGGAAGGTGTCCCTGCCCATGGCGAGGGGTGGAATGAGATGAGCTTTAAGGTCCATTCCAACCCTTTTTGGGATTCTATGAAAAATGTGCCTGCAGTCCTATGCTAAGGGGCAAACAGCACTGCCTGGGGCTGTTTGAGGAGCTCCAGGAAGGAATTCACTCCACCAGAGCTCCTGTGCCAGGTTTCCTACCTGCCCATTATTCCCAAGAAGAATTAGGATGTGCCCCCTGACCAGCCATGCTCTGAGTTTGGGTGGAAGACCCAGGGCAAGGCTGCTCAAAGACACATGCATCGGGCACCAGATGTTTCACTTCTACGGAGAACAGAGGAAACGAGAGCCTCGCTGACCCCAGATCACCCCCGTGGACCCTGTGGGAATCCATCACTTCTGTCAGAACATTAAATAAGATTTCAATTAAGTGACACATTATCACAGACCAGCTGCTTCAAAACTGCCTCCGTTTAGATGAGCTCTGCTCCAGCGGGAGAGTTTAAAGCCAAACCTCCATCTGCTCACATACGCCCTGGCATTCCCAGACTGACCTCCCTCCTCCCTGCCAGTCACAGCACGCCGTCCTCCAGTGCCCACAGCAGGGTCAGTGTGACCTATTCAGCCAAGGAACTTGCCAAACTGGACGATTTTATTGTTGTTTTTCTCACGGATCTCCCAGCCATTAGGGAATCACACCCCCCCCGCACGCGGCCGCAGCACCATGGCCACTCGTTGCCTCCTTGGCTGTGCCCAGACAGTCATCTCTGACTGCTGTGTATCGACTGTAGGGAATTAATTCATTTTCTTGCAACATTAGAGGTGAATTAAACGCTGGATACTTGCTACCAGTCACTGGAGGAATTCTGCTCCTGAGTCCTTTCATGGCCTGAAGGGAAGGAAGGCAAGGAACGAGGAAGGAAAGGAAGGGAAAGGGAAAGGGAAAGGGAAAGGGAAAGGGAAAGGGAAAGGGAAAGGGAAAGGGGAAAGGGAAAGGGAAAG
>JAWWEE010000030.1:15545364-15572400 GCA_035221455.1 Xenops minutus | reverse complement strand
AAAGGGAAAGGGAAAGGGAAAGGGAAAGGGAAAGGGAAAGGGAAAGGGAAAGGGAAAGGGAAAGGGAAAGGGAGGAAATAAGCCCTTTCGAGACCACAGAAAATTGCAAAAGGATGTTTCTTCCAACCCGACATGACAAAATTGAATTCCAAGCTATTTAATGCATGCACGAAACACCATAGAGGAACCCAGCCCAATCTCTCCATCCAGCACAACAGGGAAAGGGGTTTGAAACACGAGCATCACTCCGGCACCGACTCAGTGCTTCCAGCTCCAGACTTCCAGGCAATTCCACTTAAATGCAACTACTGGGTTAAGGGTTCTCATGGACAGGGCTATCGCCAGCATTTCCATGGACACACAGCTACGGGAACACTGCGGTTATGATCACACGAACGATGGAGACCTCGGGAAGCCGCTGTCTCGGGGGGTTGGAGCCCCACTCAGTCTGCAGGGCGCCAGGGCCAGGGTCCCAGTGCGGCCCCGTCCCCTCCCCGCCGGGGGGTCCCTCTCCCACCATGGCTGCAGCTGCCTGGCCTGGCTGGTGGCATTTCAGGAGTGAAAAACCAGCCCCATGGGCAGGGGCATGGGGAGCCTCTGGGTTTGTCCTTAAAAACAGGGTTTCACGGGTTACACCGTCACAAGGGTGATGCCATGCAGCCTGCCCACGGCCCTGCCCGCCTCAGACTGGCGTGGTTCGTCTGTTGGCCGGGTTGTTGTGCAAAGACTCCTTGAACTCTTTGGGGATGGAGTTATGGACCTGTAAAAAACCGTGGTCCCGCTCCGAGTTAAGCAGCGTCCCCATGGTGACCTTGGAGGGATCCCTGGAGAGGGTGAACATGGAGATGTCGGTGGAGGGGATGGTGCTGAAGCCCTTGCTGATGGGTGACATGTCCCGGGAGCGGGGCTCGGTGGAGCGGGAGCTGGACCGCCGGCGGAAGCGGTACCTGTAGGGGGGGAGGCGGGTGAAGGCTGACTTCTTCAGCAGCTCTGAGTGCGACCTGGCGCGGATCTGGCGGTGCTTCTCGATGTACATGTGCACGGCAATCACCCCCACCATCTCAGCAATGATGAAGGACAGGGCTCCGAAGTAGAAGGACCAGCCATAGGAGTAGCTCTTCTTGGAGTCGCTCTGCCCGGGGTCCCCTGCGTTGGCCGAGATGTAGACTATGATCCCAATGATGTTGCTGAGACCTGCAGGGGAGGATGAGGGACAAGTGCTCACCTGACTGGCAGGAACGGGATGGGGGGACATGTCCCCATGGGGCAGCAACTCCTCTGCATACTGTGGTCAAACCCCCTCACAGACCTCTGCTGTCCCTGTATATCTACAGATTCCCTAACACCATGTATACCTGTATATTCTTAGATATTGGGGGGGAAGGGAAGAAGGAGCAACCACTATTTTGTTTAGAGAAGGGACATTTCAAGAGCTGGTACTGCTTTGCTTTGCTAAGCAATGAGCCACAGGAGCCCGGCTGATGCCATGCACCAGGGCTGTGGCCAGAGCAGAGCCAACTCAAGGGGCACAGGGCGATTTCTCCAGCACAAACTCCAGCATGCCGTGGCCCTGGGAGCACAGGGGAACTGGAATGGCTTCATCTCCTTCCATTTCTGCTGGAGCCCGGAGGCTTTATTTGAGATGGGGGCAGTTTGTGCCCTGCCAGCAGCCAGTGGGGCTGTGCTGCAGGGCTGGGAACTGGCTGGTGCATTCCCGGATTTACTTAATGAATCGATTATGTTCTCTCTGCTGTTTTCTCATCTGCATCAGCAGCTCCTGCCAGCCAAGGAGGGAGAATCATTTGTCTCTTTGTGGGGAGAAGAAAAACACAAAATAGAGCAGTTCCTTGAGACAAAGACATTGTCACGCGATAATCAGGGGAAGTGGTGGGGAACAGTACAGAGAAATGAGTAATCCAGCAGGAATGGTCTCTCCAGAGAGTGATTTCCATGCAGGACTGCAGCAGCCCCTCTGTCTGTCCTGCTGCTGCTGGCACAGTGCCCACTGACTGACAGGGCCCCCCAAAACCTGTCTGGGGGCCAGGAAATCCCGCAGTGGGACAGCTGCACTTGGGAAACCCTTCCCAGGCTGCAGGACCTGCACGGATCCTGCTCGGGACAGAGCAGGGTGGATGCTTGAAGGGCTGTCCAGCACACTGACCAAGGCCAGAGGCCCCTGATGGTTTATTCCTGTGATAGGGATTTTTCCACATGGATGGGACAGCTCAAAAACCCCAGAATCTGTGCCAACAGCCCGGGAGGACCCTCACCCACCTCCCACCTGGCCACGTTCCCCCAGGCTGGAAGAGCGACCCCGGGCAGCTCCTACCTGCAGAGACGAAGAAGATGCCAGCACTGAGGATGACGTTGTGTTTGCTCTTGTAGAACTCACTGGCAGCTACACAGAGGCCCCCAAAGAACAGCAGCCCCACGCTGAGGATGGGGAAGATGCTGGACGCTCTCACTGCACCTGCAGGACAGGGAGCAGGGCAGAATCAGCCCCCAGCATCGCTCCTGTGGTGGGCACTGCCAGCAACCCCTGTGCCAACACCAGCACCCAGGAGGGATCAGTGCAAGGGCATATTTGGTGCAGCCAGGAGGGTTGGGGATACCCAGCACTGGTCCCCACTATGCATCCTCTGCTTGTCATGGAATCCTGGTATGATTTGGGTTGGAAGGGATCTTAAAGCTCATCTCATTCCACCCCCTGCCATGGGCAGGGACACCTTCCACTATCCCAGGTTGCTTCAAGCCCCATCCAACCTGGCCTTGGACACTTCCAGGGATGGGGCAGACACAGCTTCTCTGGGCACCCTGTGCCAGGGCCTCCCCACACTCACAGGGGAGAATTCCCTCCCAGTATCTCTTTCTTTCCTGAGCTCCTCCAGATCCCAACACCAGCCCTGCAGATCCTGTGATTCCAGCACAAGAACAGCTTAAGCCCTGAATTTCTTTTTTTCTCCCCCTCATAGGCTATTTCTTCCAGCCTTGTCACACACTCAGCACCAGCAATTTACCTTCCCATTACCAAACACACCACCCACAGGTTTCAGCTGCGGATGTGCCTCTGGAGTCTGGGATGGCAGAAATCCCATGAATCTTACCAGCCTGGTGTGGAACTGCCAACCACAGGGTCAGGAACCTCTCCTGTAGGGCCCAAACTATCACAGCTGCTTTGAAAGTCAAAATTTACAAACTAATACACCTCAGGTTCAACAAAAAGTAATTTTCTGATGTAGAGGAGGAACATTTTCAAAATTAATAGAAAGCTCAGGCTCTGGAGCCCAGCAGGATGCTGTGACCCCACTGCTGGGTTCCATTCTACACGATCAGCTCTGCATGCTCAGGAGGCACTGACTGGGCACTACACAAAGAAGGGTCTTTCCTGAGCAGATCAGCTTCCAAAATGATAGTAGAGAGTAATGAATACAGCAAATCACTACCTGCTGCACCAAAAATACACCATGCCTTGGTTTGGGCTCTCATCCCTCGATTAGGGCTGTTATTAAAGCAGAGAAATACAGAGAAGCCCCATTAAAATGCCACTCTGGGGGCTTTAAAATAGACTTTTTACTTTAAATGCAGGAGGGGGTGGGAGAATTTCAATGCTAATCTGCTAAAACTGCAAACCTATACCATTAAAACTCCTCCCCTCTCCCCTGGGTGAGTGGAGCTGTAGAAATTGGGGAGTTCAGAGCAACATCTGGATGAGCAGCAGCTGGGTTAGGCAGGGCATTGAGGCTGAGCACTGGGCAATGGGCACCGGGCCCTTCTCCCAGGATTCCTCCCAGATCTGCTGGCTCAGAGGGTGCCCAGGGCTGCCACTGCTACTGGGGCTGTCACATGCCCTTGCTGCCGTATGTTCTTGCTTGGAAACACAGGTGTTGGAATGAACTCTCAGCTGTGCAGGCTCCACAGTCTGTCACACACGTCTGTGGCTGCCCATGGGTTGGGCAGTCCCACCCATGTGGCTTTGCAGGTTGGGGTGTGTCATTTGTCCCCAAGCTCTGTCACCCAGTACCCCAGTGCATTCACACACGTGTCTGCAGAGCACTGAAGGGACTGTGCATCTTCTCTGGGGGGTCAAGCTCACCCAGCCTCAGAGCCCCTCCTGTTTTCCCTTGAAAGGGGAAATTTAGGTTGGATATACAGAAGAAATCCTTCCCTGTGAGGGTGGGGAGAGCCTGGCACAGGTTGTCCAGAGAAGCTGTGGCTGCCCCATCCCTGGAAGGGTCCAGGCTGGATGGGGTTTGGAGTAACCTGGTCTAGTGGAAGGTGTCCATGCCTGTTGTAGAGGGTAGGGCTGGATAATAAACACTAGGGTCCCTTCCAACACAGGCCATTCCAGGATTCTATGATTCTATGTGTGGTTCTGACCTCAGGCTCTGCTGGCTACAGAGTCAGGAGAACCCTGAGACAAGAGGACCTGCTATTCCCAGGAGAGCTACCTGTTTGATTTCCCCATCTCCCCATGCTCGTCTGCCACTGCAGAGAAAGTGGCAAATGCTCATTGTGCTCTCCCAGCAAACCTAGCCTGGAGGGAGACTCTGGGAACAGGGACACCAGCACTAACAGGGCATGAACATGAACCCCTGTGGTGCTGCACCACAGACCCACGAGGTCCCACTTGCCTCTGGGGGGACCCCAACAAGCTCAGGCTATGCAGCAGTTCCTGGGGACGGCGAGTGCCAGACAAATGTGCCATTAACATGTGGCACTGTGGCAGGATGTGGCCACGCTTGGGTAGCCTGGAGGGTCATTGCTGCTGCACGGGGAGCCAGGAGGGCTGTGACCCATCAGGCCCGTCCCAGTGGGTGGGGGGGACCCGCTGGGTGAGGCTGGGGGACAGGGATGGAGGTGCCCTGCAGTGGGGGGCGAGGGGGTGCCCAGGGAGTGTGTGCCGTGGGGAGGCAGAACTCACGGAGGAGATACTCGGCTGTGTCTTGCTCGTAGTCTGCATCCTCAGGGAAGTGGTCGATCTTCTTGCACACTCCTCGGAAGGTTCCTGGGAACACACAAGCCAGGAAACACTCAGACCTCCCTGCTCTGGCTGGAGCACTGCAGGGTGTGCAGCAGCCCAGGGGCCTGGATGTTTTAAATGGGGAAACTGAGGCACAGCTTGGGACTCCTCTGGAGGGGCAATGGGCAGGGTGAGGTGGGAGGAACCGCAGCATCTTCCTAGAGGAGGAGAAGCCCCCTCACCACACTGGCACTGGAGCACGTGGCCAGGTCATGCTGGCTCTGTCCCCTCTCCCGTGGGACCAGGAAGGATGTGTCACTAGGGCACAGGGCTCCAGGCAGGAGAAGCCCACCCTCATGGTGTCCCGCATGCTATTGGGCTGCACTCGGGGGAGCTGAGCATCGTGACAGGCATCAATTAAAACCTGGAGATGAAGCTCTGGAGGAGGTGAGCTGTCATGCAGAGGGAGACATGGCATCCGAGGGAGAACCACCTGCTCCTCTTGCTTTGGGAATTCTGGGAGAACGGGTGCACTGGGCATGGTGAGGACACCAGCTGCACAGCACAGACCCCTGCCTCCTCCTCCTCTCAGCTTTTGGGTTTCCACCCACCTTCTCCCTGTGCCCGAAGCCAGCAGGCTCTGCCCCACTCACCCCAGAGCCACCCCCGATGTGTCCCTTTGCTCTCCAGCAATCGTGCACTGCCGGAGTGGAGCTGCACCAGCTGAGCCCTGCTCTGAGTGGGCACAGGCAAGGCAACATGCCCAGCTTCCCAGAGGGATGGGGTGGGCAGGGGGGCAGCCCCAGCTCCACTGCAACTATCTCACACTCTGGCATTTCTTTTGGCTCCTTTCTTCCCTCTGTTCATCAACTGATGCTTGTCGCCATGGCAATGCTAAGCCACTTGACACACAACTTCAGCCTCCAAGCACACATCACAACAAGGCTGAAATCCCAAAAAGCCCTCTCTAACCCCCAAAATGCTCCCCAAAGATTGAATCCCACCCCAGGGAGCTGCAGGTGAAAATGGCTCTGGGGATGGATGAGGCAGCTGCTCAGGGTCCTGCCTGGGGACTCAGCCCCCCAGGCAGATGGGCCACGTGGCACATCCTCAGCCACCAGGTCCCCATCCCCTAGTGATGGCAGATGCAACTTCAGGCATTCCTCTTTCCACTTTCTAGCTAGGCTTGGGTAAAGGCAGCAATACAGTGTCACAGGCAAAAAGGAAGTGGATTTTGTCCAGGTCCTCAGCTTTTGGAGTCTCCTGCTTTGCCCACGTTCCCTTAGCAAGGACTCCAGGCAGCGGTGATGCCAGATTACCTGCTCCTGCATCTCTGCTCCTGGCTGCCTCTGACCCCTGCCAATCCAAGGCCACAGCTGTGAGCCCAGGCAGACGATGCCCCTGCTCTGGCACTGGCCAGAGCAAGACTCACTGGGATTGTGTCTCACTGGACTGGTGTCTCAGTGGGATGTGTCCTGGCTTGGGTACAGGCTCAGCCACTTGTTCTGGGCACACCTCACCAGGACACAGGTGTGGATCCAGCAGCAGGCACAGCCCTGGGCATGGCACCAGTGTGGCTCATGCTGTATGGACACACTGGTCTGGGGGGCTGCTGCCTCACCCCACAGCCACATCTCCCTGTGCTGCCAGCAGTCAGGCTCCTCTCTTGGCTGGGAGCACATGAGGCTGCTGGTTCCAGCACATCCCAACCTACTCCCAAGTCCTTTCCCAGGTGCTGACCATGCCTGTGCTGCAGCTCCATGCTGGGAGCATGGATCCCACCCTGGGATTGATGCATCTGTGGCCGGGTGAGCGCCAGTGTAGGCAGCACTGCTGCTGGGACTCGCTCCCCTCTCGCTGTCTCAGTGGTGAGCTGGGTAATTTCCTCTCCCTATTTGTATGAATCCTGATTAGCCATCCTGGCTGATTGCCACACTTCCCTGCCGGAGCCCGACACAGCAGCAGCCGTTTCTGCTCAGAGCCTGGGCAGTGGGGCTGTGCCAGGAGACCCGACCAGCTGGCACTGATTCCCTCTGCCCACCCCAGCACCAGACAATACAGAGGAACTAGACATGCCCGTCCCATCTTTCAGCAGGGTTCTGCTCCATAACCCCTGGGTGCATCCAGCATGTTGGCAAGCTTGGCTTCCCCAGGCATGGACACGTGCTGGGCTTCCCCAGACACACACACAGACAGGCTGGGATGGTGCCTGGCCAACAGACACCAGCAAGGAGACACAGAAACAGCTGGAGATGTGCCAGCCCCAAAGCCTACAACATAATCCTTTGCCACATTCCACAGCCCTTCCATTTTACTTCCCTTCTTTCTTCTCTGGAAAAGCATCCACAGATGCACAACCCACCACGGCCTCAGTGCTCTCCTGCATCAAACATGGACCCACTAGCAGTGAGAAACGTTGCTGCCATGTCCAGGGAGAAAAGCACAGCCCTTGAGGTGACACATTGATCCTGAATAAGTCGGTGAACAGAGCAGCAACATTACCAGCATAAGTGCCTGGGTGAGCCAGGCAGAGTGGGTGGGGAGCAGGAGCACTGTGGATGAGCTGTGCCCTCCACTACCAAGGCACTCATAGTGGCACAGACAAGGGTGCTCTTCAAACACTTCTTTGTGCTGTGGCACTGAACTCCCTGTCCAGGCTGGATTAGAATCTCCACCATGTAGCCAGAGCAGCTCCTGAACCTCCTGGGGCATCTTCCCCACTGACCACCAAGCTGCTCCATAAAGGGGAGCAGCTGGAGGAGCTCAGTCAGGAGCTGACACAACTGAGCCCCACAGGAAGCCTCTCTCTGTCCCTCCTGCCTCATGGGGTGTCAGGGGTATCTGGTTGTGGCAGGGTCAGCATGAGCCACCCCAGCTCTGCCACCAGTTGGGTGCCACCTCTCTCCTCACAGCTGCTGCACGCCCCTGGCCAGGAGCAGAGCAGGTCCACTCATGCTGTGCCCCAGCCTCACCCAGCTGCAGGTCAAACCCTCCGTGTAATGGTCTCACTTTAATCCAAGGGTGCCCAGAGGCTCTCCAGGCATGGCAGGGAAGCTCCCTCCAGGTGGGAAACACTCCAGGCCATTTTGTGTGTGTCAGCAATGGGACTGTGGGCTGTGTAGTGGCTGCAGGGTGTCCCTGCCCAGCAGCTCCAGGCTCCCTGCAGTGAGCCTTGTCTTTAGGTGACACCAGATTTGATTTGGAAGTGATGAACTCATACAGCACACTCTGCAGTCCCTGGTTTGTGCAGGCATCCTTTCCCTTCCTTCCCTACCTGCAGGGTTGTTTGCATCCCATGCTCCATGTAATCCTTCGATCCCTCTCATCCCCCCAGCTCAGAGCCCCATCAACTGCACACTGGATAATGTGAGTGCTGACTCCCCCCAGACCCCCCATTACCCCAAGGGCACAGGGCAGGGGCTTGTGGTTTTCCTGCTCTGCTCACTTGTGTTTCACTGTACGCACTGAGCTCCAGGCACCGCGTTTATCGGGGCACGCAGAGGCAATTAATTGATTTGATCTCAGGCCGTTTTCCTCTCAGAGCCTTTTCCCCCAGGGAGGGCTGGGGGGACAGAGAGGGGGTTGTGAGGGAAGTACGATGGTGGAAATATGGCCAAGAATATCGATCCCAGCCCAGCGAGCCAGAAGACTAAAGAGCTCCAGTTATGGTGTTAAATTCTCATTACTTCTCATCCGCTGGAACAGTTTTCAAGGGACCGTTCTGGGTGTTACTAGTGTGTGCAAAGGAAGACTCAAGCTGAGGAGGATGAGCTAAGACCACTCTTAAATTAGAACAAAATTCCTTGCTCCCCTCATGCTGGCTCAGCCAGGAGGAGCCAAGGTCACATTCCAGCCCTCAGCTCTCCACTCTGCCTGATAAATCCAAGTGAGTTATTTCCCAAGTTGTGGTTTGCAGTAATGGCCTTCCTAAAGACACCGTGTTACACCAAATCCATTTGGAGGCAATGGTGGTCACTGTGGTTTGAGTTCTCTGAAAATTAATATTCTGGAGAACCAGAGGTTGGAGCTGAGCTGGGAAGTGCTGGGGTAGGAGCCTGTGGCACATCCCCAGAGATGCTCAGGCTCTGTACTCCCTGAGTAACAAGAGCAAGATACCTAAATATCTCCAAGGAATTAAAACTTCAGGGCTCATCTTTTTTTACCTCCCACCCACCTCCCAGATGCTAGGAGAGATGGAAAGAAATTCATCCATATTCCTTCCCTTCCCCAGCTCCAGGCTCTGTGAGGGATCCTGAGGCTCTTTGCACAAGGTCCCTGGTGTGAGACTGCAGAGCTCTGGGGTTTGCTAGCCATGGCCAGCACCCGCTGTCCATTGTGAAGGGCTCAGTGGGTGACACCAAGCAGCTCCTGTGGCCCTGGGAAGAGCTCTGGGGGCCCCAGCCAACCCACCAGCATCTCACTTGCCTCCTGCACTGCCAAATTTTCAACACAGTCTAGTTTCAAAGACACATGGCAGCTTAGAAAAGCATCAGGGAAGGCTGATGGGATGGCTACAGACCCCTGACCCATAGCTCAGAGCAACACAGCTGGAATTGCTGTTGGAGCCAAGTACAAGAGGTGCCACCCCCCAGGGCAGGGAAGACTCAGGGAGCCAGGTGAGGGATGTGTCCTGGCCATCACGCCAGCTCTGTGACTCCCCAGACCCCTGCTGTCCCCTGTCCCCTCACACAAGCACCCATTGGCCTCAACTCTGCTGGAGAGCGGCTGAGTTAAGGCAAAACCTGTGGGTTCATTCAACAAAAGCCCCCAGCTCTGCACTCCTCTCTAGCCAGCATCTCCCCATGTCCGGATGGGCGCTGGACTCCCCAACACCTGGCAGTGGGAGGAATCCTCCTCCTCAGGACTGAGCTCTTCCTCAGCACATCCCCATCGCCCTGGCAGCCCCACACCAGCTTCCCACTGCGGCACCGGCTCCATCTCCACTTCACACCCTCTCCCCCTCTCTGCGGTGGTGGCTTGTGGCTGAGCAGAGGCACCTACACAGATATGCCTGTTCTAAAGGACTTTTTCCCTGTTTTTATAAAAAAGAAATAACAGTGGAAAAAACCCAAGTCAGATGAAAGGAGCTCAAGAGCGAGGAGGCGGCAGAGGTGGCTCCGCTGTGCCAGTGCCGGTCAGACACCAAGGCCAGTGCAAGCACACACCTGAACACGCCCAGCAGCAGCAGGACTGAGCCCCCTGTGCACCCTGACAGCTCAGCGGGGCGTGGGGAGCAGCAATGCCCATGACGGGCATCCCCAAGGGGGACACGGCGGGCACAGCCTGGCACTCACACCAGGGGTGGGCTGGGAGCTCCTGCCAGCGCCAGCTCGCGAGGTGCCAGCGATCGGCGCGTGGCACAGGGACTTCACTCCCTCAGTGGTGCTAAAAGGGAAAAAAAAAAATAAAAAAAATCTACATTTTGACAGTGACTCATCATCTCCCATTCTGGAATCTGTGGGGTTGGTGCAACCTACACAAGGCAGTTCAGAAAAGCAAAACAATTCTGAATAATAGAGGACAAAAAAAAAGTTTGCAGCTGATGGGTAATTTCCAGCCCTCCACTCCGAGGGTTTAGGTGGGTTTTCTCATTAGAAAAGTAACCAGGTAACGCTCTGGGGCTGCTTCCAGGGGCTCCCCCCGTGCTCCCCGGGGCTTCCTTTCTCCCTCCATCCTTCTACCTTCCTCTTTCCACATTGCTGGAGCTCATGGCAGGGAAACACCACACTCCTGGGAGATGCTGGAATGGCGTGGGAAGGTGCAGGGGGTTGAGGTGAGTGTGGGGGTCGAGGGTGGCCCCTTCCCTGCTGTCCCCTCACAGCACAGCCATGGCAATGGGCAGCAGCTGCTGATGCCAGGAGCCCTCAGATCATGCTGAGGAGGAAAGCACTCATCAGCACGTCTAAGGAAATCATTTCATGTTTTATCTTTAATAGTGAATAAACATTGATTTTTATTTTAAAAAGTAATTGACATTCCTATGAGAGTGCAATGAGCGCTGGAGCAGCCAGAATCAGCGTAAATAAGCCATGTGCTAGAAATTAATGAGCTTCACTGACTGAGTTTATCTGTTTAAATTAATACAATTCTAGCAATTAAAAAAAAAATAATGATCTTTTGTTTGTTTGCCTGCTTGGAGACATTGATGGTAAGAGACAGGGCAGAGTGGAGTCCTGGCCCTGCCTGAGCATCCCAGTGCCCAAGGCACCAGGATCTCTGTCTGTGCAACCAGAGCAGGATCCCCTCTTCCTTGTTTAATGAACATTTTAGATGCACTTGGGTTAACTGATGAGCTTCTGGGAAGGGTTTGCCTTCCAGCCTCCTCTTTGGCTGCTGGTAAAAGGGACAGTCAGCTCAACCCTGGAGATTCCTGGATCACACAGCTTTTTGCTGGCAGGACTAGGGGAAAGTGGGTCCATCCCACACCATGGGAGCTTATGCCTGTTTGGGAAGGGGGACTTGGGCTCATCCCCATCCCCTTTCTGTCACTCCTGAGAACTGGCTAGAGCTGGCAGAAGCTCCCAGCCCACCTCTGGTGTGAGTACCTGGTCCTTAAGGTCCCTTCCAACTCAAACCATTCCATGACTCCATGATTCTATGGTCCCAGCTGCCAGCTGGATAATTAACAGAAGGATCCAGACTCACCCATTTGTAGGATTGAGTTTGACCCACGTGGTGTTTCATGGCCCAAACACTGAAAACTGATGATAAAAACTGCCCAGAGGGGTCCAGGGGGGAAAACAAGAGTCAAGAGTGTAAACCCTAAGATCCTCTGGTTAAACAAGCTGCCAGTACTTCAGACCAAGAGAGTCTGTGGGTGTGGGTGCTCCGGTGTGTGCTCACACCCAGAGCTGCACCAGAGGCTGGATCACCTCCAGGCTGCTTAAGCCCCTATTTATACTGGGGAGGAAAGAAGTGGCATTACGATGGGGAGCTGGAGGTTTCACTTCACCAGTATTAAAATGTCCTCTGAATTTCTAAAAACCTATAAATGACAATTTCATAGCTGTGAAGCGTGGCACCCAGCACAGGGGAGTGCTATTTTCGACTCTGTGTTGACAGCTGAAGGGGAATGGATCATAGAATTAAAAACTAGTTGCTACTCAAGTCCAAGCAATCATGGCTTGATTACACATCTTATGGGCACACAGAGGTGAGTCCGAGGCACCAGCACAGACTGCTGGTGCTTTGAGAGGTCAATTCACAGAGCAGAACACAATTATAAGCCAAATCGTTTAGGAGAATGGATTTAAGCATAAAAGCACGACTGTGAATAAGAGAATGATTTAAGAGCAGTTTGCCCCAAAACTCATCACCACGATGGGAGTTTGTATTGGTTTAGAAACTGCCTAGCTAATATGTAAACAGCTATAAAAATAAAAACAGGCCCAACAAAGAGAAGAAAGGAGATATTCATAACTCTGAATATAAATCAGCAACTCAGAATTGTAGAGCACTGATAAAGGCACAAACAGCAGAACACCATCAAAACATCCTTCCCCGGTGCATTGGGATGAGCAGCAGCAGCAGAAAGGAGCAGTGCCACCGCCTGTCACCAAACAACAGCAGCAGTGTTAGTCACAGGCCCCAGAAACGTTAAATAACTGATTACAACCACGGCATTTCACATCCAGCACAAGCACATCCCGGAGCTCAGGGAGACACGTGGAGGGAGCTGGCTGAGCAATTAGCAGCAGCTGGAAATGCCATGCCAGGAGGGATGAGGATGGAGATAGTCCACTGCACCCCCTGGCCCTGCTCCATCCCCTCTGCTGTGCCTGGGCTGGTACCTGATGGCACAAGCAAGGACTCGAACAATGGGACAGGCCATGGACACAGAGCTACGAGGTCGCTGGTTACATTTGCTTTGGTGCAGCCAACATCGGACTGCAGGAGTGACAGGGGCTTTATGCCAGGCTGGGCAGCCCAGCAGGTGTTGAACAGCATGATAGTCAAAAACATGATTTGGGTGCTGTGATGTCCAGCAGCCTGGAATAAGTGTTTTACTCACAGAATCATCATGGAGTATTGGAATGGTTTGGGCTGGAAGGGATCTTAAAGCTCATCCAGTCCTTTCCCCCTGCCATGGGCAGGGACACCTTCCAGCAGCCCAGGTTGCTCCAAGCCCATCCAACCTGGCTTGGGACACTTCCAGGGATCCAGGGGCAGCCACAGCTTCTCTGGAAAACCTGTGCCAGGGCCTCACCACACTCAATATTCCCTATTTCAAGGTGAAGCAACAGCTCCAATTTGTGACCAACACTAAGTCCATGTTTGAAGGAGGGTATTCCTAAACCCAGGGAGGACTCGGGCAGAGGTTCAGGAGGGGCCAGAGAAGCCCAGCAGGCAGCAAGCCCCTCCATGCACTCAGCACAGCCTGACCTCAGCTCAGCACTGCAGTTCGAGGGCTGCAAAAAGCAAATCATTCTCCAAAGGAGCCCCACAGTGCAGAATATCAAGACTAAAAATATGTAAATTGTCATGGAAAGCACTGTCAGAGCTGCAGCGAGATGAGCCAGTTGCCAAAAGGCAATTTTGAATTTCCAAGCTCACTGCACGAGGCATTAAAAAGGTCACTATTTCTGAAATAAGGATCTTTACAAATAAACACATTTGCCTAGGCCTTGGTGAGTCATTCCGGAGCGGAGCACAGAGCATTTCCACCCTAATGCTCCTGACAGGCCGGGAGCAGGGAGATCTTTTCATGTTTACAGTTCATCAATAGTTATTACAGCTGCACAGTCAATCTTTAAAGCACATTTAGCCTGGGAGGAGGCTCGGCAGGTTGTTTTCCCTGAAAAAGTGATATTAAATTTATTACATTCTCCCTCTTTTATAGCATTGATTTGAAGGTAAGCATTTGAACTTCAAATACGTGACTGCCACTCCAGCACCTGCCTTTTTTAAAATATATCTACACTTCTGTCACATCTTCCTGGTATAAATATTTGAAGTTTTCAGCTGATGCGCTAAAAGGGCCTCGATCCATCACAGCCTATTTATTCTAGGGAATGCAGTGGGCACCGTGCTGCCGGTTTGCTGGTGAGAGGGGGGTGCTGGCACCCTGCAGCCACAGCTCGCTGCTCCCCTCCCGCCGGTCCAGGCTCCCCGGGACCGGGCTGGGGTGCGGTCCAGCCCCGGCTGCCGCAGGTACCCAGCGCACCCGGCACCGCCGGATTTAGCTGTGCTGCCTGCCGGGAGGCAGAGCCGCCTCCTCACCATCTGCGGGAGGGAAGTGAGCCCCGCAGAGCAGCTCCAATGCCCCAGATGGGGAAAGTGATATTCGGGAGTAGCACCATCGTTTTGCTTTTTTTGGAGAACAAGGAGGGACTCTCCTGCAGACAGAGCATCAGGAGAGAACTTTGCTGGTGAACGAGTGAGTGACGCCAACCTCAGCTTTCCCCTCCAGGAAATAAAAGCTGCCCTTCTGAGCTGCCCAGGTATCTGGAGCCATTCCCACGGCACAGCACTCCCCCTGCCCTGTGCCTTTGGGAGAGCTTTGCCCTTGGGAACACCTCAATGGTGCCATACCAGCAGCAGGCTCCCTGCCTGGGGCAGGGACAGGGGATGGTGCACCTTGTCCATCACCCATCACTTCTGGATTTTATAGCACCAAGAGACCCCGATACAGGACAACCAGCTGCCTTGGGCCTCTGAAACGCTCCCCCACCCACAGGCAGCCCATAGGACTCCTCTATCTGTGGCTCTGCTGTTCCTGCCCACGCTGCAGCCACAGCACCGCAGGCTCCACAACTGGCCACCCTCGAGTCAGGGAGCAGGACCCTGCTACAAACCAGACAAACCAGTTCCACTCGAACACAGGTCAGATCTGAGCAAACTGCTTCATGGTCCCTCAGCCACTCCCACCATCTCCTTGGCCATTGAACAGCCCCACCTTCCCCATCTTCCCAAACCTGGCTCAAAGCACAAAATACTTTGCTAGAAGAGCTCTGGCCTTTGAAACAACCCCAGTTCCACGAGGCCCTGCCATTCCAGAAGCAAAACAATTCCAGTTCCCTGTGGCTCTGCCCTTACAGGAGCCAAACAGAGCTATGAGGGGGAGAGAAGAAACATGAAAGCCCCTGAGATGGATGGCACACAGACCTCCACCAGTCACACAATGCTTTCTGTCTCCTTCCTCTTTTGGATTCAATCACAGAGAGCCCACTCTGCTGCTGCTGCAGCCAGATGCTGCTCTGCCACCAGCTTTGAGGACAGCAGGACTATGTCAGGCTGCCTGGGTTTCAGTGGCATCAGCCCCCCAGAACTTACCTGGGGCTGCCCCATGGATTCGCTCCCCTATTTCCACCTCTGGCTTGTGCCCAGGGTCTGTGGCTTTGCTCTCAGCAATGCTCTGCCCACACTGGACGTCCCTGCAGGGAGACCTGTGCCTGCAGCAGCGCTTTGATGGTTCTGTCCCAGCTGCAGCCCAGCAGCTCCACCTGGTTGGTGCTGACAGCACCCACCTGGCACACTCTGGATGATGCACCAGCAGTCTGGGCTACAAGCTGGGCAGGGAATGTATGGAGAATAATAGCCCTAAGGAGAGCTAGAGAGGGACTTTGGGCAAGGGCATGGAATGACAGGACAAGCAGGAATGGCTTCACACTGACAGAATAGGGTTAGATGGGATATTGAAATTCTTCCCTGTGAGGGTGGGCAGGCCCTGGCACAGGGTTCCCAGAGAAGCTGTGGCTGCCCCATCCTTGGAAGTGTCCAAGGCCAGGCTGGACAGGGCTTGGAGCAACCTGGTCTAGTGCAAAGTGTCCCTGTCCATGGCAGGGGGTGGGACTGAATGGTCTTTAAGGTTCCTTCCAACACAAACCATTCCATGGTTCTATGATTCTGTTATCTCCAATTCACAGACGGGTAGTGGAGCACTGGAGAGATGCAGATCACAAGCATCTGCTCATTTTGGGTGCTCAGCTGGAGCTGCGCAGAGCGGGGATTTCACAGCCCTGGAACAGGCTCTGCGCAGGAGGTGACGGTGCTGTCACAGCCCAGCCAGCGCTGCCGAGCCTGAGCCGCCAGCGGGGCTAAACCCACACCCGAGGAACAAACTCCTGGATGCTCAGGGCATGTTCTGCTTATCCCGTTTTCTGGAAGACGTCATTCTGGAGAGGAGATCTGTTCATACTGCCATTGCAAGTAATTTCTAAAGACTGGCTGAGCTTGTGTACCCTGCCCAGCCCCTGCTTAAGGCATGGGGTTGCCGCCGGGACCCTCCGGTGAGCGGCAGGACGGTGTTACCCACGTGGCAGCCGTGCCGGGCCGCAGTGGTGGAGAGCAGCTCGGGCGGACCCTGCCCGCTGCAGGGCGAGAGGGGCCGATCCGTGTCCGCAACCCCATAGCCCCGCAACCCCGCAGCCCCATAGCCCCATAGCCCCGCAGCCCCATAGCCCCGCAGCCCCATAGCCCCGCAGCCCCATAGCCCCGCAACCCCATAGCTCCGCAGCCCCGCAGCCCCATAGCCCCGCAGCCCCATAGCCCCGCAGGCTGGGGTCCCTCCCGGCGCCGTGGCAGGGCAGGATGGCTCAGGTGCGGGGTTGCCGGCACGTCTGTCTGTCACCTCAGCCAAGAGCCGGCCGGCACTCACGGAGCAGCCACACGGACCCATCCTCTGTGGGGATGCACCGCAGCTTCGCCGGGGACCGGACCGAGGGGATGAGCCGGTGGCTCCTGCCCAGGAGCTGCTCCGGGCTGCGGCTGCGAGGTGGCAGCAGTGGGACTTGGGCTACATTGGGGCAATATGCAGAGTAGATCCCACTTAGCATTATCCCCTGCGGTTATTTAAAACATGCCCATCAGCTCCCCCGGCCTCCCTGCCGCCGCGGTGCCTTCGCAGGACCGCACTTTGGTGCCGGGTGGGAGAAGCAGAAGCCCCGGTTCCTGCTCCTCCCAGCCCAGAGGTCTCACGCCCCGCTGCAGCTTTCCTGCTTCCTATGCAAGGCGCGATCGCTGTGATCCTTCTCCAGCTTCTCACGTCGGAGAGAAGGCCAAAGACTGATGCACAGAGAACACTTTCATCCTCGGCTGGAGCGTGCTGAGGAGAGACCAGAGATCCTCCCGGCATGGGGAGAAGGAGCCTCGGGGCTACGAGAGGCTCCCAGCCGCGGGCAGCAGCCTGGGCGGGCAGGGCGAGCAGCATGTCCCCGGCTGGACGGGTCCCGCTCCCCGCCGGGCGGGCTCGGCTGCTGCTCCGCCACGGGGGCTGCGGGGCTGCTGAGGCAGAGCAAAGTGCATCCCGGCAGCAGACACTGCTCAGCCGGGACACACGGCCGGGCTGCGGCGGGCACAGCCACCACGAGGTCGCTGTCTGCCTCGCCAAGTGACAGTGACCCTTCCCAGCCAGGCAGCAGCCCTGGGCCGGGCTTGGGCAGGGGGTTCCCGGGGGGAAGGCGGCCCGTGACTCCCGCAGCCCTTTGCAATGCTCATGCGATGATGCTGTGTGATGCAATCGGTGATTCTGATTCATCACATACTCTGACAGCTGCAAAAATAACCCTAAGCTAGTGTTTGACATCCAGCTGAGCATCAGCAGCCTGGCCCAGGGGTTCCTGCTGGGTGTTGGGAGGGAGCCCAGCCCCTCCAGGGGGACAGAGGTGCCATCCCTGGGACCTGAGGAAGTTCTGCAGGAGACAAGCAGCATAGTGGTGCCGGCAGCACAAGCCAATGCTGATTTTAACAAATTAAAACCAGGAATACTTCAACAGGTCATTGCTTGTTAGTAACCTGAGGGTGCTGTCCCCTCCCCTTGTGATTCCAGGCACGAACTGAGAGTAAAGGTATTATTACGGGACAGTTACCAAATCACCAGTGAAATTGGAAATGGGAGGGTTTGAGAGGCACAAACACAAATGTCACCCTCAAATGCTGCCTTTTGCCACTACTTTTTAGTGCCCAACTCCCACGGGGCACATCACCAATGCCAACACCCCTGATGTTGCCCAGTGGACCCCAGAAAGTCCTGGGGGGGTGGGTCACATGTCAATCCCCTCTCTCTGTGCCCACCCCGGGGCTTCTGTCCCGGCCCAATTCTCCTCCTTCAATACAAAGTACTTGGCAAACAGCAAACACCCGGAGACCTGGGGAGAGCAGAGGGGTTGCTCCACTCCCACACCAGCCCCTGCTTTTCCTTATGGTTCTGTGCAATAAAACACTACCATTGCCACAGACCTGACGTGGAAACTGCTCAGCCCTCCTCTGCTGCCCACCAGCACCAGGTTTGTCTGTAGATTGTGGTGTCCAGAGATAAGAGAAAGGCAATATTGGAGAAAATCATCACACGCTATCACCCAGACAGCAGCCACAATCCCTCCTCCTGCCTCTCTCTGCCAGGACTGTGAAAAACTCTGATATGTTCAAGCACAGTCAGTGAGTGAGTGAGAGATTCTTGCAAGGGCCAGGGGATGAGTGAAATCCAGGGGTCCTGACACATGTCTCAAAAGGGACCAAAAGCCTGCTGTGAGAAGATCCTCCACTCCTTCTCCTCTGAGCAAGGGATCACAGAATCATAGAAAACCAGAATGTTTTGGGTTGGAAGGAACCAAAGGACACAGGACAGTTCCAAGCATGCAGCACACCCTGGCCTGGACTTTTCCTCCTGAAGACGCTGTTAAATACCTGCTGCAGGTAGACGGCTGGAAGGTCACCCAAGTGTAGAATCAGCACATTTCACAGCACCCCCAGTGCCCCGGGCTGACCCAGCGGCCGGGACACAAGGGGTGTCTCACAGCAGGGTTGTGTAACAGGTCTCGGTGCGGGATGCAGCCGCGCTCCTCCTCGGCACAGCCTCCTCCCCGCGCCGCAGAGCTGTCAGCACACACACGCCGAGGGAGAAGGCACCCGTCGTCACCCCAGCACTGTCATTCTTTATCACAGCAGGTGTCTTCTTAATCAGAGCCTTTATCTCGAGCTGCCACTGCCGCACTCCCCGAGTGAGCGAGCCCTGGCTCCTTACAGCCTGCACGGGACTGTGCACAGCGAGCGGCTCCTGGGTCCTCACCCCAAGGAAAGCTACCCAAAACCTCTGGAGCTGAGCCTGAAGAGTCAGCCAAAGCAAACCCACCTGAGAACCCTTACGAAGGACGTGAAACCTTCTCCACACCAAGCACTAACCCAAAATGCATCCTCCAGCTTCAGGAATCTGAATGCAAGGGTCATTTGAAAGATCGAAGTGAGTTGTAGGGGTTGTAGCCCAGCAGAGCAGCCCCTCCTGACAGGAGCAGGGCAGTGGGCAGGGGCCCTCCTTTCCCAGTGGGGAATGGGGCTGTTCCTACCCTTCCTGGCAGGAGTGGGGCAGTGGGCAGGAGCCCTCCCCACATCCTCCAACATCACAGGCATGTGGAGAAACCCCGCTCTGAGCGTGCACCCTTGCTGCCTCCTCATCTCCCCAGGGGCACTTCACACGGCCTCAGTACACGGGTGGGCACCCTTTAAGTCGGCTGCCTTGGACTAATCCACATACAGCTCCTGTCAGTGCTGTGTGTTAATGACAGTGGGTACCTGGCAGCTGCGTCTTGCCAGCGCCGTGAGTCAGCCCGTGGCACTTGTCAGGCAGGTGAGGCAGGGATGAACCCCTCTGACAAGTGGGACCCCTGAGGCAGGGCAGCAGCTGAGCCATCCCCCTCCCCTCCCCGCCCACCATACTTATGTATTACTGCATTTATATAATTTTAGGAGCATTTTTGATTTTCCCGAAAAAGGAGGTTAATGTCTATTTATGAAGTGCACACTATGTTCATTAAAAATCCATGGTGAAGCCCATGTGAACAGGAACCACGGAGATTTGAGAAGCACTGAGGAAGCTTAATGCCTCAGCTGCCTCACCTCCCTCACCTCACCTAATCCCAAGCAGCAGAGCACCACAGGTCTCCACACCTGGCCCATCACCCTGAATCGCTGTGCCAGAGCCCAGGGGGGCTATGCCAGTGGGCTCGAGAGGCTGTTCCAGGAGGGTCTTCACACTGTGGACCAGTGGTCACAGTGCTGTGGGACTTTCCCAGAGCCATGTGAGATGACCATTAAAGAATCCAACTGGCCGCACCTTACAAAAGGCAAAATTCATGCAGAGAGAACGGATTTACCAAAGACCATGTAGCTCTCGGCATCAGAGCTGGGCACCTCTCCCTGCTCCCTGGCCGCTCCAGCAAACATCATCGCTGGCACCTGCTGGCCAGTCCCCCACCTCCCAGAGGACCAGAGGATCCAGCACCCATCCGTGGGCATCCTCCCCAAACCACAGCTATCCCCGGCCACCAGCACCAGGGCTCACAGCCTTCATTAGCCATCCCTAATTATTTACAGCCGGCATGGAGCTGGTGACCTTGCATGGGAAAAAACCTACTTGAGCCTCATTCAAATTCAGCCTTCCACCTCTATTACACGGGAGCAGCTCTGGAGATGACAGGCTCTGCACCACGCCTATGCAGCAGTAAAATGCCTCTTTCTGAGCTGTTCACAGCATACATTTTACTCATCACGTGCTGCTCGCAGGCAGTGAGGGAACCGGCTCTCTAACCCACCCCAGAAGTCAGGATTTTTGCCCAGAAAACACTGCAGCCTCCCAGGAGGGTGAATTTTGCCCCCTCTGCTCAAAGCAGAGCTGGTGGCAGGGAGCTGGAGCATGGCTCCTCCCCGGACACCCTCCAAGCAGCCGAGGAGCCGGAGGCTCTGCTGCCTGGAGCCACAGTGCCAGCTGGCAGTGGCATGGGACCCTCTGTGTCCACAAGGATTTTTATGGCTCATGGCATTTGGCCACGTGCCACAAGAACGTGGGTCTGGAGTAGCCTGAGGGTCCAGCCAGCCTCATTTCCATCTCCATTAGAGGACAGTAATTCACATTTATCCAATACTTCCTCCACCAAGGTGAGGCTCAGGGATTCCCTAAGTCTGATGTTGTGCCTGGGTGTCGTACATGACCTCTCTCAGAGCCCCATGCCCAGGGCACGTGTTCAGTCCTCTGTGAGCATGGTGCCAGTGCCATGGGCTGTCCCTGCTCTGTGCTGTCCTGTCAGAAAACCTTGCTGGGTGTTGAACCTGCAGCCTGGTAATTCCATCAGGGAGTGTCAAACAGGTAACTGGTCCCTCTCCACCTCTATCCATCACCTCACCTCAGGTGCCTCCATCGCATCACATCCTCTGCTCCCACCACACAGGTTAATTTGATGCCTCCCAGATCTCAGGTAATGAAGAGTAAATGACCCCTCTGCACCACCTCTCCAAACTTGCCTCACTGTACAGACTACCCCCGTCTGCCCCTCCATCACCTTCAGCCTATGCTGATGGTCCCCATCCGTGCACTCCTGCCAGCACAGCTGCCATCCCTGGGCTCTCCTCACTGTGCACCCTGGACAGAGCCACGGCCAGTGACATCGGGGCACAGGGTCATGCTTGGGCTGGTGGGCTGTAGACTGGGGTAGGGTGGTCAGTCTGACCATGGAGGGCAGCCTGGCAGCCACAGCCACACCATTACCAGTGCTGGCACTGAGCAGGAACAAGCACCACAGAGAAGGGCTCGATGGCACGTTGGGGTGTTGATGAGAATTTATCACAGACACAGACCAGACAGAGGAACAGGATGAGCAGCTCCTTAAATACCTGCCTATAATGAGTAGTGAGCAAAAGTGCTCCATCACGGGTGATTGCAATCTCAGGGACATTTGCTTGGCGCTTTTAAAAATTAAAGATAATAACTTTCTAACAGAAACAATCTTGCTGTCACCTTGGGGAAATTCTCTGCTTGGCCTCACTCAGAGGGCTGAGGAACTGGAGGCGGGGGAAGAGCTGGTGGCTGGCCAGGGCAGCTGCTTCCAGCCCAATTTAATGCCTTCACTGCGACCCAGCTCCGCTCAGCAGAGCCAAACCCAGCCACAGACAAAACCAATGGGAAAATTCAGGAGCAAGGGCAGGTGCCTCCCTGCACCTCACACCTCTGCCAGGCCTGTTGAAAGGAAAGTTGAATAAAAATATTAAAAATCAGGGATTTTGATAGGGATTTTGAACATGCACATGACTGACAGGAGACGCTGAAGGGATCAGTTAAAATAAACCTGCAATGAAAAGGTCAAGGCAAAACGAGGAGAAATCCTTTCATTGTGTTAGAAGGAGCTCTCCTGATAGTGTAAAACACCACTGGATCACAATAGTGCAACTGTCAGTCATGGAGCATAAGTGACACATTATTATTTATTCATTAGATACTTCTGTTCTGTACTTGGAGACAAATAGGCTCCTGTATTCCAGCAGGAGCAGGGGGGATGCTGAACAGCGACTGTGAAGTGTAAACATGGAACCAGGAGGACTAAAGAACTTCCTCCCAAGAGCGTTCAGAGAACAGGCTGAGAAGGCTTCTGAAGATCTAAAATGGATTTTAATAAACCTTGGCATTCTGTTGAATTTCTAGAAGACAGGAGAAGTTGGTTTAATGCCAGGAGTGATGCGATGGGCAATGGCAGGAGCCACGTCCCCAGCACCGCCCATGGGTTAGCAGAGGTGGAAACTGTGGGTGAGGTAAATGTCAAAGAGCCTCATGGAAAATAGATTTATCAAACTTCATAAATTTTTCTTGATATGGTTACAAATTCAGTTGATAAAGGAAGTTGGTAACATAATACATTTAGAGTTCCACTGGGTATTTGATTTAGCTCTCCTGAAAAACTTAAAGACCCGTATTACACAGAATCAACAGCACTTTATTAACAGGGCTGGGAGCTAACAGAGACAGTTCCTGTCATCCAAGGGATGTTCCTGCACAGGATCACCTGTTACCAGAACAGTATTAAACTGTGACAACATCTTTGTTGACAGTAGTGAAGAATGCGTGAAATAAGAGGGAAATGCCAGAGAAAAGACTGATGGGAATATTAATGAACAAGGGAGGCAAATTTGGGCAGGCAAATTTGGGCAGCTCCATACCATGGGATCATTCAGCAACACCCATCTTTATACAGCCAACTCCAGGAATTAACAGTGAGGAGCTAGGATAGCAAGTTCCATTTTGGGGGTAGGAGGTGCTGCTCAGTCACACAGGAGAGGCTGGGGGTCGGGGGGGCCACCACCGTGGGAGCTCCCTGTGAGGGGCTGCAGCCAAGGGGGCTCAGGTGACCTGCAACCAGACTCACAACAGGCGGGATCAAGGACAAACAGCCTGCATGGCTATGGGAGTACTCGGCATCAGAAGTTATTTCTCATGTTCAAAGGAAGCTTGAGGAGCTCATATCCTTTCCCAGTGGAACTGTCAGGCCAGGGAAATGGGCGATCACCCTCAGCTGCAGCCCCCAGGACTGCCCATCCACCCACCACACACTTGGAGCCATGCAGGAGCTGCAGGGCAGGTGTAGAAAGAACTGGGCAGGGCTCTGATAGCTGTAGGGTCAGCTGATGATACACACAATATTGTGTTTTAATCTAGACAGGATCCCTCCAAAAAGACCAGCCCCAAGCAAGGCTCTCCAGGCTTGGCAGGGAGGAAGTGCCAGTTGGCAAAGGCTGCTCTGGAGCTGCTGTGGGGGACACTAGAGGGGCCAGAGTGTGTCCAAAGGGGACAGTTTGGCTGAGGAACAGCTCTGGGACACAAGGTGTCTGTGTCTCCTGCAAACCGCCCTGCATCCCACCCCAGAGAGACACAGGATGCCGAGCATCCTCTGTGAGGGAGGCAGGCAGAGCAACGCTTGGCCTCCTCCAGAAATGACAGAGCACTTTATTCTGATGAGGGAAATGAGGGAGGAAAGGAAAAGTACCACATCGCCTTAAAATATGGTATTTTGAGAAGCCTTGGCCAAATCCTCCTGCTCCTTCTGCCTGCTTCAGATCCGCATGATGCCATGGAGCCAGTCCCAATCTACACCACGCAGCAGGGAGGACACGGAGCCTCCCTGCATTTAATGATGCTGCATTTAATGATGCTGAATTTAATTAAGTTTGATGAAAACCAAAGTTCTTTTACTTTCTTAAAAAACACCACCAGCCTAAGCAGCTATTTCTCAACTTCAGCTCTCTCCCCAAAGTGCCATGTCTGTCCCTCCCTTCTGTACTGACAAAGCAGGCACAGAGGAAAACAAATGATTCTGAAACATCCATGGGAAAGGCACCGACCAGTGCTGGTCACACCTGAGTGGGACACACGAGGGGACACCTGCTCAGCATTTGCATATTGTAAAAGCAATGATTAGGATCCAAACGCTGTGATTCCAACCAGGCTATCCCAGCCCAGCAGTCTGGGAACACCTGCCTGTGCTCCACATACTGAGTCAACCGCTAATTCGTGTTTCCCAGTGTGGGTGTCTCTCCATGGGGCTGCAGCGGCTTCATTCAAGATTTATCCGCTCTCACCGATGGGCTCGTGATGCTCACGTGGTGCCGCTCCCACGCAGGCGCTGCGCCGGGGCTGCCACGGCTGCGGAGCGGCTGCGATGGAGCGGCTGCGATGGAGCGGCTGCGATGGAGCGCGCACCCGGCACTCACGTCGGGCCGCTTCGGGATCTGCCCCGCACGCTCAGCAGGGAGAGCCACTGCGGCTCCACAGTTAATTCCTCCCTCCTTACACACATTAAACCCCTGCGAGCGGTGGAAATTGCAAGGCTGAGGTGGTTCTCAAAGGGCATAGAGCTCTGCTCGGTGCTAAGAGCATCTTCTACACCGCAAGAGAGCTGGCCCCTCCGACAGGCTGAGCTCAGTCCTGGCACAGCGGGATGAAGCTTCTGTCCCTTTGTCAAGCCCGGTACAGTGAGTGCACAGAAAACAGGAGCCACCGAGGTCCTGAAGCAGGAATCACACAGGACCTGCTGCATGTATCAGGCACAGGGCTCAGCCCCCAGTGCTCTCCTGGCTGCAGTGCCCATCCCCGGCTCGGGGATCCTCAGCCCCCGCTGCTGAGCAGTCCTTCCCCTTTGCCAGTGGATGAGCTCTGAGCAGCTCTGCTGGGGAAGTTTTCCCTTCCCAGCACTGCGCTGGTTAACAGCCTGTGAGGCACCAGTGCGTTTCTCCTGCAGAATTCAGGAGGGCGATGAGCAGCCCCTTCACGTCCCCCCAGCACCATCACAGCACCATGTGCACCCCCCAGCACAGGCTGGGACCCTCCCTGCCCTGCCACCGTCTGGGTGCTGCAGCCCCTCGCAGCCCCACTGCCACCCACACCCACAGGGAGGGGTGACAGAGCCTGTGTCCAGCATGAGGCCTCAGCTGTGCCACAGGTATGGCCATGTGGCACTGCACGGCTCCCGCTCCCACTCCTGTCCCAGCAGCTGTCAGAGCACCAACACGGGCAGGACATGGAGTGGAAGCACTGAGCCCATGGTGATGCTATGCCCTGCTGATCTCAGCCCCACACCTGGACTCAGGGGGGTGGGCTGTAATCCAGCTCTGAGCTCTGCCATGGCACTGCCAAGTCCTCTCCCGAGTGAGCTGTGCCCAGGGGAGCAGGCCCTCTCTGGCTCCTTCCAAAGCAGTGATTGATCACAGTGAGGGAAACATAAAACATTGGCTGGGAAAAAAAATACAGCTAGCAAACCCAAGCATTTTGGAAATTACTCATGCCTCCAGCGATCCTGTCTTTCACAGCCCTGGCTTCTGCCTCCTTGGCTCCCTCAGCCCAAGAGGGGAGACAGATTATCTCAAATTATTTATTATGGAATTAGACCATGATCCAAACCATCCTTGAATCAATAAGAAAGCTCCAACTGACTTCACTGGGTTTAGGACTGAGCACCAGGAACAGACCGGGTATTTCTGCATCCATGGCCATGACTCACCGAGAACTTTCCAACGTGGAGGAGCAGTTCAGGGCCATGGCTCGTCTGTCCCCACCACTGGAGGGGTCACTTCTGGGCTGGAAGAGCCTGATGCCCCTGAAGCCCCACAGGACAGTGGGGCAGGTCCCCCTGAGCACACAAGACACCCACTGCTGCCACTAATTATAAAAGTTAGGGCCCAGGGTGATGCCATCAGCCATTTTTTCCTGCGCAGGTACCAGCACTTGGCTCTGTTCAAGCTCATCTTTAAGCACAGCTTGTGGGTGCTCAGAAACACCTCAAGCAGCAGCTTTGGGGCAAAACTGCCCCAAAGTGTGACCTGTGCTGCAGGAGGGCAGCAGCTGCCAGGGCCCTTCCAGCTGGGTACTGCGGTGGGAGGGAGGCAGTGAATGGGGCAAAGCGGTGAGGCCGGGCCGGCGAGAGAACAGCCGTGGGGCAGCCGCGGTGGGGCAGCCCGACCATGGGGCAGCCGTGGTGGGGCAGCCCCGCTGCGGGGCAGCCCAGCCGTGGCGACAGAGGGACAAGATGCGGTGGGGCGGCAGCAGCCCAGCTTGCCCCACTCCACCCCTCGGAGGGGAAGGGCTGGCGCTGGTGCTGGGGCTCAGCGCAGAGAACGCCTGGTGCGCTGGGTTCCCCGGTGACAGGGACACGCTGCCCGCGCAGCCTTGGAGAGAGGCGGCAGCAGCGGGGCTTTGCTCGCTCCCACTCACACAGCCCTGCTCGGGAGAGGGACCTGTGGCCCCTCAGCTCCCCGAGAGCATCCCCGGCAGGACACAGCGCAGCTGTCCCCGGCAAGGGGGAGCCCCCGCACCCCGCAGCCTCGCTCCCCCCGGCCCCTGCGACCCGCGACCGAGGGGGCTCCCCTCGCCCCCCGCGAGGGTCCATCGCGGTGCCACTGCAAGTGCCCGGGAGGGGAGGGGAGTGGAGGGTGGCAGCGTGGGGCGAAGGGGCCGCCGGGCCGGGGGATGCTCGGATGGCCGGGGGATGCTCCGCTCGCCGCGGACCCAGCTCTGGGGTGGGGGGTGCCGCGATGCACCCCCTCCCTCGAAGTTTTGGGGCCGGGGGGGTCGGTACCTTCCAGGCAGCACGTCCTCCAGAGCCCCGAGTGGGTCATCACCTCCTCGTTCTTGCGGCTCGTGTCGTTGTCGCTCGTGGACTTAGTCCTACACACGCCGCGCGAGTAGAGCCAGTAGTCAGTGCCCACGGCGATGGTCATCAGGCTGAAGGCTGCGAAGGCTCCCACCGTGGTGACGAGCATCTGGACGCCTCTGTCACACATCCTCATGCTGCTTCATCCTCCGGCGGCGGCTCGCAGGGGAAGGGCCG
>JAWWEE010000030.1:15524630-15545163 GCA_035221455.1 Xenops minutus | reverse complement strand
GTGGGTGAGCGTGGCAGAGGCCGTGTGCGTGATGACCGTGGACTCGCAGAGCCCGAACTTGGGCGTGTCCGGCGCGGGGGACAGCGCGGGGACAAGGGCACCGCCGCCGGGCACCCACCCCGGGGTGCCGGAACTGGGCGGGCACCGGGACTGCTCCGGGGGTCCCCCCCGTGCGGGGCTTGGGAGCGGGACTGCCCCGAGGGATGGGGAGAAGGGATCCTACCGCAGGATACCCCGGCTGGGCGGGAGAACCCCCAGCACCGGGTGCCGGGACTGAGAGGGGGCCAGTGACCGTGACTGCCCCAGGGACCCCACCCCGGGATTCGGGGACCGGACCGGGAGCGTCCCAAGGGACCGGGGCCGGGTGGGAGTCCACAACCCAGGGTGCCAGTGCCATAGACGGTCCCGGCAGACACTCACCCGCCACAGCCCCGCGGCAAAGGACAGCTCGGCTCCCCGATCCCCCTTGCAGTCCGAGCAGCACTGAAGCTGCTGCACCGGGACCGGACATCGGGTGGCATCTGGGGCGAGGGGCTGGGGGCCACACACCCACACAGCAGACCCCAGAGAGGGCACAGCCCCTGCCCATGCGGACACGGGGTTGTCCGTGCCCCGGGCACACCCTGCCCAAGCACCAACTCAGCTCAAACATCCCTCATACCCTCAACCCACTCCTGAACCATTCCCACCAGTCAATTCCCCTATCCGCTTTCTCTCCGCTGTCTGCTGTCTCCTCATCTCCCTCAAACATTCCTCAGCCGGTTGGATGAGCCCATGACTCATACGACCTTTCCAACAAGCCCTAGAATACACTTACCTCTGGAATTCACAGTCCTGTAAGGGCCACGGGTGAGACGGGAAAGCAAATGATTTACGCGATGGCATGTACTTCCCCAGCCCTCATCTGTATGCACTCACATGGAAATACTAGTTATTTACTCCAAAAAGGCAAACAGAAAATTATGAAGGTGCCGAGAAATTAAGAATGTGAAAATTAAGTAGCTCCTCAACCTGCAATCACCGTCTGTGCTACTCCCCAGGCAGGATACGCTGATTGCTGCCCCGCCGCGCTCCCTCCGTGGCTCCCCGCTGGCTCCCGGCCCTGGTTCATTCCCTGCATCCCCACGGGCCTCGTGCCTGGTTCCCAGCTCAGGCTGGAGGCGGTGCAGCTCTGCCCAGGCTCTCTGGGCGCACAGCACCAGCTCCTGCTTCTCAGCGTTTCCATCCGGAGAGCGGCAGTGCTCGGTGGGCTGGAAGGCAAACACAGCCCTTAGAGAGTGGGAGAATGGGGACACAAGGGTTGGGGTCAGCAGCACCCACCCAACCACCTTTCCTGTGCATTTTTTGAGGAGGGGTTATCACTGCACAGTTCCTGGGACTGGGACTGAAGCAGCACAAGATGGTCACAGGTCACACCTTGGTGACACAGGCTGGACACCGAGATGAGCCCTGCACTGGGCTGTACTGGAATGCTGGCCGTAGAAACACAGAATCCCACAATGGTTTGGGTTGGAAGGAATCTTAAAGCCCATGTAGTTCCACCCCCTGCTATGGGCAGGGACATCTTTCACTATTCCAGGATGCTCCAAGCCCCGTCCAACCTGGCCTTGAATACTTACAGGGCTGGGGCAGCCACAGCTTCTCTGGGCAACCTGTGCCAGGGCCTCCCCCCTCACAGGGAGGAATTTCTTCCCAATATCTAATCTAAATCTCACCTCTTTTTAATTTAAATCCATGCCCCCTTGTCCTGTCACTCTTCATAATTTCCATAAGCCCCCTGGTCCTGGGCAATCTCATGGGTCCTGCGAAGGTAGCTTGGGGCACAGCACAGGAAGAGCTCATGTTTCCCTGGGACATCTGCCTGTGCCATGGCACGATGCCCCTCATCCTGCCACCCCCTCCACTCCCACTGCCCGTCCCCCCCGCAGCGCGTGGGGCAGCGCCTGACGCCAGCACCCTGCCCGGCCCCCGTCCTGCGCAGAGGCAGCAAAGATATCTCCCACCCACAGCCGAGGGGCTGCAAATTGCCATGCGAGTGGGGGATTTTGCAGCCTTAATTGTGTTATTTTAACACAGCGTGTGTAGGTGTGAGCAGAGTGCACATGTACCGTTTCCTAGGCTTTGAACAAAGCGAGCTCAAACAGAAGCAAAGTCCACGGTGGATCGTGTTGGCCCTCGTAGGGTTGATGGTTGGGACGCCCTTGTGAAGCCCTGCACCCCTCTCACCGCTCCATGGATGGAGTGTCAGCCTCAGGAGCAAGCTCAGAGTTCCAGCTGGAGCAGCTGCCCCAGGGCTTCACTAAGATTTGTGACCAACAAGAATTTGGGGATCTTGGTGTCCTGCTCAGCAGCTCAGACTTTGGCAGGCAGAGTCACAGCCTGGCACCCTGCCCTGGGCAGCCCAGGCTGCTCCAGCTCCTGCTCCATCACCTCTTGCTGTTCCCTGCCTTATCCATTGGCATCTACCTGCTCCTGGATCCCGGACCCTCCTGTGCTAGGCAAAGTAGAAACAAATAACAAAATCCAGCCCACACTGCAAACAGTGTACAACTCTTGCAATAACAAACAAACAAACAAAAAAACCCCTGTCCTTGCAGGCAAAAATGTCCTAACACAAGATCTGTTAGACTTTGTCCTCCCAAATCCAGCAATGAAAGCTTTGCTGCATTTAAATTGGCAAAGTGACAGGAAGTAAGTAGTCAGAAATAATCCCTAGCTGGATTAGGTTTTTCCTTGAAGGAAGAGAGGCTGATACAAGGCGAGTTTGGGTCATTAACAATGCAGAGAGATGCTATGGCCTTGCCTAGTCTTCACTTTGTTTCCCTGCTCCCAGGGGCTGCGAGGGGATGAGGACCCCAGAGCCTTTGGCACATGTGTTCATCCTTCCCCACTCCTACGAGGGGATTATTTATATCTGCACACACTTTGGAAGTGCTGATTGCAATCCACTGGCTCCAACAGGACTCCAGCGGTGAGACTGGTGTGTCCCTGTGTGATGTGCCTCTGAGCTCAGTGGGGTTCTAGGGGTGACACAAGGCAGTGATGCCACATGTGCCACCAGCCCTGCTGCTCATGGCACAAGCTGGCTCACTTGGTGTGAGCTGGTGCAGTTCCCTCCCTGCTCCACACTCTCTGCTGGACTTCCGACAGTTGAGTAGCAATAAAAATAGCAGGGGAGGAACAGAAATCCATTCTGATTAAGCCTCTTTATTCTGAGATGCTGCGGGAGCAGGGGTGGCCATGCGTGGGCCAGCAGCAGCAGCTTCCGGGGACTGGGCGACCACACTCGCAGCAGCTGCGTGCCTAAATCCATGTTATTTTGCCCACACTTGTGACATTCCATCAGCGTTTTTCTCCTCTGTACTGACACATTCTCAGCAGCTCCCTGACAGGAGGGTGTAGCCAGGTGGGGGTCAGTCTCTTCTCCCAGGTAACAAGTGACAGGACAAGAGGAAACAGCCTCAAGTTGCACCAGGGGAGGTTTAGATTGGATATTAGGGAAAATTTCTTCCCCAAAAGGTTGTCAAGTGGTGGAGTCCCCACCCCTGGAGAGACTTAAAAGCCATGGGGATGTGGCACTTGGGGACATGGGTTAGTGGTGGCCTTGGCAGTACTGGGAGAACACTTGGACTCAGTGGCGTTTAGAGGGCTTTTCCAATCTGAATGATTTCACAGTTCTTTGATTCCCTGGCAGTCAAAACAAGCTGAGGAGAGAGAAAGGGATGATACAGGACAACAAGCATTATGGCAGTACCCCAGGGTTCCTCCAGCTGTTCTGGACAGATCAGCAGCTCCCCATCATCCTGATCCCAGGCTGTCTGAGGGAAGCCAGGAGAACCCCTTCCCCAAGGTCATACAAAGACCAGCCTGTGCACTGAGCATGTCTGCATGGAATGGGTGGGAAGGACAGACTATTACCAAAGGGATCTGTGGGCAGTGGTACCCCAGAAGCAATAAAAGAACAAATAGCAGGAGATTAAACCCATTCTGTAGCCAGGTCCAGCTGGACCATGCTGAGCCACAAGGAAAGGATCACTGCTGCTCCAGCCTGCTGCAATTTAATTGATTTGATTTAAATCCTTTGAAGAAGAAGTGGATAAGGAATAATGAGGCAAACAGGATTGTAATGCAAATGAAAGAGATGAAAGATGGCTTCAGGGAGACGCTCTTGAAGGTCAGCGCCCAATGCAGAGCTGCTCTGGTCACTCACTCCGACACTAATGAGGCTGTGTTCCCCCGGATGCTTTGATGGATGCAGGGATGGATCAGGAGGCAAGCACTGGGATGTCTGGCCTTTAATCCCCTCACTCTGGGTGGATCATCCCTCGCAGCCATGGAGAGGGTTTTACCTGGCTGTCACAGGGATTCAGGTTCCTGATGCCCATGTCACCCTGGGTAAGGAGACTTCCTAATCAGTGTTTTCCAGATACTCCAATGGAGGCTCTAACTTCAGAATTAATTAACTTCACTATCAAAAGCTGAGTCATTTGTCACAATGGTTTTGTCATTAGCTCCCATAATTAAGGAAAGTGTCACAAAACCAAATGTTTCACTTACACAAGCCAAGAGAAGCAAAGCTCAGGAGCATTTCTGTCATGCTGGGAACGGGCACGTCAGTGAATCTGGGGAGGGGCTTGACCAGGCACCCTAAAACCCTGCACTGGGACTGGGGGGACCTTCCTGGCATGGCTGGGGGCTGAGGGCAGAGCAGAGGTAGAGGTGTCAGCAGCAGGGGCTGGGGCCTGGGCAGTGGATGGACAGACCAGGGCTGCCCAGCCTGGAGGAGGGATGCCAGGGTACGTGGGCAGTGCTGGGCTGGATGAGCAGGACTGGTTGAGTTTCCCCACCCAGAGGTGAATTGGGGTGGTTCCCAGTGACCACCAGCCACACTAGATGGGAGAGATGAGGACATCTTGCTGAAAGCTTAACTGAAGTCACCAAAGGCAGGAGGAGAAGACCTTCTCAACACACTCCCCAGCTTTCACAGGGGCACTTCCTAAAAAAGCCGAGTTCCTCGACAGAGAAAGGCAGGTACGTGCTGTACAGCTCTCCTGGGAGCAAGCAGAGTGTGATGGTGCACTTGGCACAGTCCCTGGAGGATGTGCAGGCACTGGAAGATCCCAGAGGTTTGAAATCAGCTCTGCAGAGCCCTGAATGCCCCCAGCCTGCTGCCCCCTGACCTTGCTGCCAGGCACAGTGCACACAGAGGGGCTGCCGGGCACCCAACGCCCCAGTGCCACCAGCTCAGCCCCACAGCCCTGCACCAGGTATGGAGACTGGGAACCAGTGCTCACGGGGTGGTGGGAAGAGCCTCTGCAGCAGCATTAAGTAGCTTATTAATTAGCAATTAACTGAAGATACAACCAACCTGCTCCCCACTGCTCCATCTGTACCTTTAGGCACAGCTGCAGGTCTCCGCTCTTGGACCTCCCTTTGGGCAGCTTCGTTCACTGATACTCTCCAGCTGTACAGATATACAGCTTTTTGACCCAAACCCTGCAATTTCTCAGCATTTCTTGCTATGCCAAGGTTCTGTGGGGCCACTCCAGGTGACCCTGATCCCCAGGCATGCCCTGCCTCTGGCTTGCCCCTGGAGTCTCATGGGCAAAGGAAGCCAAGCTCTCAGGGTTTCTTTAAAATTATGTATTTTATTTTTTCATACATGCAGCAAATCGAATCAAGAGTATATGCCCATCTAAAAGGAGGTCTTCATGAGAACTGTTTGACAACATACAGCAGGTAGTCTAGGATGTAGAAAAGTCATCAAATACTTGCAGGTGAAATCAAATTCACAAACACAAACTGTTCAACAATAAACATTTTTTCTTTTTTTTTTCTTTTTTTTCCTTTTTTTTTTTTTTTTCTTCTTGTTTTAATTGCCACTTTGAATGTGATCTGAAATAAACAGCTCAGGTGACACTTCCATGCATGGAGCCAGACACATGGTCACACAGGCTCACCTGCTCCTGCCACAGCAGGTAAGTCACAGCACTCAGCAGTGGGAGCGAGTTCTGCCCTCCGAGTGCAATTCCAACCTTCAGAACAGTGTGAGCCTTGTGTTCTGTGCTAGAACCCTCCTGGTTCTTCCCTTGGATTAGAGCTCTGGGATTCACAATCATCAGAGCACATCGACTGCCCTGTGCTTGCTCATCTTCCACTTTTGAGGCTCTCTGTTTACATGGGTTGGCCACTGTGCAAACTCACATTTATTTATTAAATGGACTAAATCAATCGATATCTCCTTTAGTGATGGGGCTCAGAGCTCCAGCCAGGGGAGACAAGTGCAGCAGCAGGTCCCCAGCCATGTGCAAATGGAGCTGCTCTGGGAGCAGGAGTAGGGAAGGTTCTGCACCTGCAGCAGCCAAGGGACTCCAGGAGGAACTGTCTGATCCATCCTGTCCCATGGAAACCATCTGAGAGCCTGGACCCCACTTACCTGCAGCACTCAGATTTAATCCAGCCTTGGACAAAGTCTGGACTTGCCATCGTTTGTGGTGTGGTGACCTGCCTCCTCAGCCCTCCTCTGGGGTCCCACCTGCCACTGTGGGACCCTGCTGCCAGTCCCACTGCATCCAGGGGGGACACCAGACCTGCACCCACTCCCTCAGCAGCACTGAGTGGCCGGGGGCACCCTGCAAGCCCTCTGTGCATCAGAGGGCTGAGGTGCCACCTCTGTCCCCCATGTTCTTGACTCACACTGTCCTCTTGTCCCCCATACTGTCCCCCTTGTCCCCAGCACTGCTCTGACACACACATAGCAGTGGGGGCACATATGCACCAGGCATGGATTTACTGAGCTTTCTCCATCATTGGAGCATTGTGGACTGGGGAATGGGGCTCTCCTGAAACTCAGCTCTGAGCATCCTCCTGCAGCTCTGCTTTCCCCATCCAATAGTGAAGATTAAATCATCAAATTACAGTAAGCAGTGACTCAACCCCTGTCACCATGCCCTTCCTTGGAGGAGTCCACACAGATTTGAGTGTCTGTGTGGGGCCAGGCACATCCCATTACACATTTCTCCACAGAAGAAACAGGTCATCTGGAAAGAAACCTTGAAATAAGAGTTTGGCAAGTAGTAGAATGGACAATGTCAGGAACACCGAAGGTATGAGTCCTGTGAAGAGGACACAGCCCATGCCAAGCTCTCCCTGGAACATGGATCTCAATCCCAAAGCTGCCACCCAGGCTGCCTGGTGCCACATTCTGGCTTCCCCGCAGGTCCCCTCCCAGATCAGAGTTTGTTCAGTGTCCAGCAACGCCTGCTCCATGCACAAGTGTCACTCCAACACAGACACAGAAGTCCCAAACAGAAAAGACATGACTCCCTCCACAGCACCCCCTGCACGTGCTCACAGTCCCGGGGTGCCCCTCAGCCCCGGAGACCTTCCAGCAGCACCCTGGACAGACCTGGGAGTGCCTTCAGAGCCGAAGATATGGAAAGTAAAAACATTCACCACTGAAGTAATACTAATTCTGCAGCAACAGGTTTGAAGGTCACACATGCTCTGACATCAGCTGTGGTGGGCAGAGGATGGCGTGGCGTCTTCGGGGACGCGTGCCAGGCTCATGGGAGCCCTCCCCAGCCACCAGCCCCCCGAGCCGAGCCTCATGCAGAGCCTTGCATAAACCCCCTCCTCCATCTGGCACAATTTGCAGTTTTTTTGGGTTTGGTTTGGTTCCCTCCAGCCCAGGGCAGGACCCGAAGCCATGGGCTCAGATCACCCCACAGGCACAGGACAGCGCCCATGGCTGGGTAATGGGGCAAAGATATCTGTCCATCCCCTGGCACTGGGACATCGGCTCAGCTGCTGGCAGCCTTTTGTTCTCAAGAAATCATCAAAAGAAGAAGAAAAATTCCATAGGTAGAGCTTGATGTTTATAAAAGATCTACAAACCAGAATTTCCTCTGTAGAATTGCTCCTGGTTGATAAAATCCCCCTCCATTTCCCTGTGGCATGGAGGAATGCCCACATACAGCAGAACCAGTGCTGGTTCAGAAAGCACACACATGGTTCTGCAAACCAGCTGGACTGGGCTGTGTTGGGAGCAGGGATGGGGACCCAGAGGCCTCTGTGAGCCCAACAGGCAGCCAGAGTCACTGCCTGGCTTCTGATGGGCAGCCCCAACCTGCCCCTGCCTTCCTCTGCCTGCTCCTGCCCTTATCTGTCCGGCCCTGACCACCCCTGCCTGCTCCCTCCTGCCCATCTGTACCCACTCCTGCCCTCACCTGCCTGCCCCTGCTCCTGCCTGTCCATTCCTCCCCTCCCCGCTTCTTCCTGCACCTGCCTGCCCCTGCTTCTGCCTGTCAGCCCCTGCCCACACCTGCCTGCTCCTGTTCCCCTCTGCCTGTTCCTATCCCCTCCTGCCTGCCCCTTCCTACACCTGTCTGCTCCTGCCTCCACCTGCCCTCCTGACCACCCCTGCCTGCTCCTGCCTGTCGTTGCCCCGTCCTCCCAGCCCCTGCCCACTCCTGCCTGCCCCTGCCCTCCTGCATACTGCGGCTCTGCCTCACAAACAGCTGCTGGAATTGTCTCTTCTCATTCACATTTCTTTTTAAATGATGCAGAAAGTCCTGGATTACTGACTAAAACCCCCAGGAATTTTGGTGGAAATCAGGGAAATCAAGATGTCTGTGAAATCCATGGGTTTGGAGCCTGGAAGAGAATAGCAGAGGGTGGAAAGTAGAAAAGTTTCCATTATAAATAGCCCTCAGTGCAGCCCTTTGGTCTTGGGCGTGTTTTCAGTTGGTAAATTGTAAACCGAAAATATAAATATGTTCTGTTTTGGTAGAATATTAATATCCTTTACAGAGCTGTTACACCTCGACAGTGTCTGCGAAAGATTTATGTGAGTGCTGACAGAGCGTATCAAAACTGCAAACTGTTCCAGATGTTACAAAAAACCCCCCACCTTTCACTTAGAAAAAGATTTGCTCTGATTTACAAGAACCGGCACAGGATTGGTTTGGAGTCATAATGCCCGAGCATGGGGACAGCGGATGGTGGGGGAGGACACTCCAGAGAGCCGGGCTGACCCTATAGACAATGCATTGAAAAATATAGGTCTATAAGCAGATTTTTCCACACTGATCAAATGTATCCATGTCTTGAACAAAAGGCTCCTCTAAGACAAGCTCACACTCATTGCAAGCTTCAGCACAACGCTTTAAGCGATCAACCATGCTTAGCATTCCACAGTAATGCTTTGGGAGTAGCTGGGTCACTGGGATCTCAGCACCCCACTGCAAAAATTACAGAGACTGTAGCAATTTGGTATGTTTCTGTTTAAAAACTCTATTAGTCACCACCAACTATAGTTCCTAGAAGTATCACTGACCGGTAACTGGCACCCCGGACACCTCTGGCTAGGGAAACCAAGCTAGCGAGTGGCACGGACATGGAGAGGCCTCCTAGGAGAAGCGGTCGGCGTGTTTGGCGGGAGGGTATGTGTGTCTGCACTGCTAATCCCGGAAGACTAGTGTCGGTATGTACAAGGCGACCTGGAGGTGGGACAGCGAGGAGAGGGCTGCGCCGCGACTACACGTTAATGACGAACTCGGGGTTGGTGTAGGAGAATCCAGCAAACTCATTCTGGTCCAAGTTCATGATGAAGAGTTTGTCCGTGGGCGTGAGCTCCACCGGCTGCCGGGTGAACTCTTTGTCAAAGTTGGAAGTGTCGCGTTTGTCTTTCTGTTAAATGGAAAGCACAGAGTTAAACTGGGGAAGGAGTGAGCCAGCGAGCAAGAGAGCGTGGCAGCCCCCAGGGGAATGGCAGCCCCCAGGGACACACAGCCAGGGGAGCTGGGCTGTCCCCAGCACTCCACAATCCACGCCAGGTTCTCAAGCTGCCACCGAGGAGGAACTCACCACCCTGTACAAAAGAAGTAGCCCCACAACACCAGCAAAAAAGAGGAGAACGCCACTTTAACACACCTGAAACACACAACCAGGACATAAAGGGACACACGAGAGCTCGGGGTGTTGGGAAGGAGCATCCCTTCTCTCCTGTTCACTGCAGGAGAGAGCACAGAGCAGTTGTTAGCATGCAGAACCCCCACTGCAACCAGAGCTTGGCACTGCACAGGAGGAAGGAGCCTGGAGGAAGCAACATCCCTCAAAACGGCAGCAACAATCAATACGATGTTAAAATTTAAACAAAATAATCAGCTCTAAGAGCTCCTTCTGCTTTGAGCTCAGTTTTTGAATGATGTCATGATACGGTGTTAACCAACACTGGTTCATTGATGGAGGATGTGATTTGCTCCAGGGCTCTATAGAGAAAACATACAGCACTTCAAAACCTCCAAGAAGGAAAATTCCACATAGGCAACCTTTTCTCCTTGTAATTTCATAGGAAGAACCACTTTGCAGCTACTCCCAAGCCAAAAAAGGGAAAAGGAAAAGGATGTTAGTGTCAGGATTAGTGCTGGGAACCTGCTATCAGCACTGCAGAGCGAGCACTGGGGATGCATGGGCTCTTCTCCTAAACCCATGTGGAGCAGAGACTGCCCGGCTCTGGGGGTCCTGCTGGGGCAGGTGATGGGGCATGGCTTGAAGGGGGGACTGAGTGGTGAAGGTACAGAACAAGGTCCCTCATCCACAACAATGGCAGGTGGAGGGACACCAGAAACCTTGAACTGGCTCTTCTTTGTCCCATTACTGAAGTCAGCAGGGACAAAAGGCCTTCCACATCCCTTCTTCCATGTTTCTATGTGGGAGAGACCCCAACTCAGTGCTGGAGGTGACCCTCCAGTGACACTGGCAGGACCCTGTCACAAATTCAGTGCCTTGCAGAAACCTGCAACATGGTATTTAATTTAAATTTTTCCCAGACTTTGACTTTGAAGGGAGCCCTGCTCTGCTACCCTGGGATTTCCATCCCTGGATGAATCTGTCAGCTCATACTGAGAAAAAGAACTGTGGGGTCCTGCAGGTCTCACATCCTGCTCTGTTCCCCCACCTCCTGCTACTGTCCTGGTGAAGGACCTGGAAGATGAGGTGCAGCCCCTCTCGTCCCAGCAGCTGCCACTGTCCCAGGACTCTGGGGCAGAGCCACTGGCATTTTCATGCCTCAAGCAGGAGAATGGCCAGGACATGGCACAGAGTCAGGTTCTCCTGCCAGCCCAGGAGCACCACAACACAGCTGCAGTCAGATAAAGCCTTGGAAGATGACCCAGCAATGGACCAGGACCTCCAGGAGTGCTTGGAGAACCCCCACTGTCACAGAAGACATCCCATAAGGATGGCTTTAGCCTTGTGGAAGGAAGATCTGAGAGCAGAGAGAGCCAAGGGTGATGGAGATGAGACGAGGCAGGAAGAAAAGCAGGGCTGGATGGAGCTCAAGGAGCAAAGAGAAAAGCCAGAAGAAGAGCCAGGACATGGCTGTGCCATCAGGCCTTGAACACGTGGCAGCACTCAAGGCACCAGAGTCTGCAGGTCCCAGACTGTCCCTGAGCTGTCAGAGTCCCTCCAGGGCTCCACTCCTCAGATAAGGAAGAAGATGCGAATTTGGGAGCAGAGAGCGGGAGCAGGGAAGGGCAGACGGGGTGAAGGAGCCGACTTCAGGCACAGAGCTCTGCAGGCAAAGGGTGAAGCAGCTGAAACGTGAGGACAAGCCCACCTTGATGGCAGCAGGGTCGCCCCAGGGATGAGAGGCCAGGTGGTCCATGGCAGGTGCTGCCCTTCGCTGTGGAGGGCGTGGGCACAAGGTCCCTCCTGCACCCCAGGGTGTGTGGAAGGAGCTGATGGTGGCACTGGGCTCCTGCCCTGTTCCCAGAGAGATGCTGAGCTGACCAAATGGTTCCTGAAGGCCACATCCATCCAAACCAGCGTGTGCCAGGACACCACCGTCCTACTGAGCCAGGAGCTTCTCCTGAGCAGGAATGCTGTGGGATGCTGCAAAGGGGAATGACACATCTACATCTGCCGCTGGCACAGGTTGCCACCATGGACCCCAGCCCTCCAGAGCACTCAGTTTAAGGGCCCTGGAGTGAGAAAACCCTCCTGTTTTTTGGCAACAGAAAGCTCTGGCAAAGGCTGCAACATGCCCAGGAGGGGGCTCAGGGCAGCCCACCCCACTGCACTGCCCCCTCCAGCAGTCCCCCACTCCTTGGGGGCTCGTCTGGGGAGCTCTGAGTGCAGCAAACTGGGCTTTGCTGGTTTCTTACCTTGAATTTTGTCTGAATTGGTGGCAATTTGGCTTCTGTCAAGATGATGAACAGCCTGGGAACAGGCAGGGAATGGCTGCATGGAGCTGGTATGAAGAGTGGGGAGGGCAGGGGACACTCAGGGCTCAAAGTGTCTCCAGCAACAGGCAACTTGACTTTGGGAGGTGACGAGGAGCACAGCAGGATGGTGTGACAGACACCCTGGGCTCCTGCTGTTGCGGGCATGGCCGGCCCAAAGCAGTGTTTCTGCCTGGACCACAGGGATGGGAATCCTCCCCAACCACTGCCACTGAGCCCCTTCCTCACAGCAGAGCTCTGGGACTGCCTGGGTGGAGGGTGTTGGGATCAGCTCCCGCTGGTGCTGCCATTCGGTGCGTTTTGGAACAATCCTGCAGTGTCCAGACCGCAGAACTTGGCAGAAGTGGAATCCCCAAGGCAGGAGAGAGGTTAACAGGAACCTGTAATCCCTCTTTAGCTGAAACTGCCAATTGCTTTGAACAACTGCTCCTGGGAGAGCGGGGCAGGGATGAGTCACTGGCACACGCCGGGCTCGCCTCTGCAGTCCCCAGCGATCCGAGGCGCTGCCGCAGTCCGCTCCACTCAAGGCATGGAAGGGATCCCCAAGAGGCCGAGCTCTGCTGTCCTCCACCCCAGTGGTCCTTCCTCCAAGGATCATCTCAGAGAAACTCCTTCCCTGTCCAGGCTGAAGAGGCACGAGTGAGTGGGGTCGTCGCTGCGCAGAATGGGCTGGCACAGGGGACTGCGGACAAGCACTCCCTGCTTGGACGATGCTTCCAGCACATCCCACCTCTGTTTTTTGGGACAAACGCTGCAGAGGAAGAACAGGCCGTGGCTCCAGTGCTGCCTGTGCTGTCCCTGAGCCGGCATCCCCCAGCATCCAGGGAACCTTCCAGCCCTCAGCGCCGTGCAGCCCCAGCTCTTGGAATCGCCTCACTGAACTGCAGAAACTCATTATTGCCAAACACATGCAGGTTTCTTGGAGATAATTTCTCACCTTTTATTTTAAAATCAGTATCAGAAAAAAATAAATTGGCACATTACAAGTCAGAGCAGTGACAGCCCACAAACATCTGCAAGGGTATAAAAGGAAGCAGAGTGCTTGTTGTTGCTTCAAGAGACATTCACCCTTCCTGAAACGTTTCCTTTGAGGCCAGAAACAAAACTCAGGCTACTTAAATATCTAGGGGCAAAGACTAGGACTATTAGTCGAAACAAGTTTCTTTACAAGGTTCATATTAGAAATCACAATACTGGTCAGAGTTAAATACCTCCTGTTTGGGTTAATACCATTTTTTGACACATTTAAAGCGCTGGTAACAAACTCCATCAATTGCTTTGGCATTTGAAGAGAAGAAAAAGCTTCACTATAGAACTGGTGGTGTTTACTAGGGTGACCATGGATTCAAAAGCAGCTCTTCCAAGCTTCTCATTTACCACTGGATATGCTTGTTTTGATTAAAAAAAAAATGCCACTTAGAAACTGCACAATCATGAGAAATCTTTGCCAACAGCAGCTCTGCCTTCCTGAATAACTTATCCCATCCCTGCAGACCCTGCACTGGGAACATGGCAGCCCAAAGCATCTGTGGAGGGAAGGGGAGCTGTGGTGGGGCTGGACAGACAGCAGGACACACCTAAAGAAGGAGCCAGAATCAGCATCTTGGCTCTCCAAAGGTTTTGGGAGAAGCTGAAAGGCTCTGGGGAAAGGTTTCATTAAAAACACTTACTTGCCACTGAGGCTAAGAAGGCTAAATATTATATTTTTATGATTATATTAAAAGACTAGAAAAAGGAAAGAGCAGGAATTAAAGCAAATGCAGAGGGATTTCTCCCAATTGTCAGTGTGTCTCTGTCCTCTTTCCATCACCCACTGAACTGTTCCCATTTTCTACAAAAAAAGTCCATTACAAAAGCCCACTTGCAGCATTTCCTGAACATCACCTGCCTCCAGGGACACCCCAAATCACAGGAAGACACCTCTGGCTTTGAAATATGGCCACTCTAGTAGGGGGCTGAAGAAAATCCATGGATGCAAGTTTTGCAATGGAAAATGTCACCACAACAGCAGCTGGGACTGGATGATGGATGCAGGGATGAGATCTGCACAACTACTTAGCTCTTGGCTTCAGGCTTAAAAAACTCAGAGTTAACAAAGGAAAATCCTTCGAATTCTGACTGGTCAATGTTCCTGATGACTTCCTGGTCAGGAGGTGTTAGCACGGGTGGATGGCGAGTGAAAAACCGGTCGAAGTTTTCAGCACTGCGTCCACACTACGAGAGGGGAAGAAAAGAATGGATGGTGGGTGGGAAAGGAAATGGTGGGATGGGGCTGCACCAACCCCCCATCGTGGCACAGCCACGTCAGGACAGGAAAAGGTGCCAAACACACTTGGTAAGCCACAAGGTCATGGCATGGCATGGCATGGCACAGCCAGGGACTGGCAAACCCTCCAGCTGTGCCATGGGAAGTGTCTGCAGCAGGAATGGGATGGGGTGCAACCAGAGTATGGACCCTGTAAGTCCCAGGCTGTGAGTCATGATTTAATGGAACAGCAGGAGCAGTAGCTCACACCAGGAGGATGCCAGGTCACACAGCTACACACCAGGCTCAGTTCCTGCCTGTCACACATGTCACATCCCCAAGAATGGTATATGGGGACTCTGCTCCAAGGGTTGGGGACTCTCCCTCCTGTCACACACAGCCAGTGCTCTCTGGGCCCTGTTTCCTCTAAGGAGCTGCTCAACCAGCACATCCCAGTCCCTCCAGTCTCTCTCCCATTGCCCTAGAGAGAACACACGCTACAAGCGCTGCCACAATTTTTCCTGGTATTTAACTTTCATTTGTTAAGTACACAGATTTGCAATTTTAATAAACGTCAGACTAAATTTAATAAAATATTAATGACAAATACATGTAAACTTCAACATTTCCCATTCCTTCCTCTGCTCAGAGGTTTCAGGGAAGACAGTGTAAAAATCCATCAGCCTCCCATGGCACGTTCCTTTGGCAGCTCTTATACATCCTTATAGAACCAAGTGAGACACATTCTTATCAAACTTTGAAAAAAAAAGCTCAGTGGGGAATGCTTGAGTCAATTTAACTCCAGCCTGAGCCTTTCCTTCCACTCCCCTCAGGTTTCTAAGGCTGTATCTTCACATTTCTAGCCTGGGTTTGTTAAGCTTCTGCTCCCAAAAGCATCTCTTAACCACAGCCATGAGCTCAGCACGGAGCCAAGTCCAGCCCTCCCACCCTCCTGCTGCTCTCCTGGGCTGGGGGTGCCACTGGGGGGGAGGATGCCATGGGGGGGGGGGGTGCCATGTGCTGCAGCCCCAGCTCTGGGGGCTCCAGCCACTGCTGAGCCTGCAGGAGCCTGTGGTGGAGCTGGTCACTGCTCTCAACCATGCAACCAAGTCCAGCTTGAGACTCCTGCACAAGGATGTTTGAGGTGCCTGACAAGTCAGCAACAGCCCAACACTTGCCCAAAGCCATCACATTAAAACCAAAACCGCACAAGGAGCCAGGCTGGGCTTTTCTGGGCCACTGGGATGATACAGACCATGAGCAGGGTCACTGGGAAAGCTCCAGTGCTCCAGGTCATCAGCCCAGTAACAGCACACATGGCTGGTGTTACCTGCCTCTCAGCTGCTCACCTGCCCATTCCATCAATCCCAATACAAACTGAGAGCCTTCCAGTCCTTTCCAATCCCGCTGTCATTCCCTATTAGCTTCAGGAGACCTCAGTGCAGACATGCAGGAGAGCTCATGTGCAATGTCTGACAGCACCAGCTGCCTTTTGGCTACAAAGAAATGTGCTATCTTTAAAAAAAAAGCAAATAAAAATCAACTGAACAACCCCCTCAGAAAGATTTAAAAATTAATCCTGATGAGGTGCTGCCAGTTACTGCAATAGGAAGCACAAATATATTTTAATACGCATATTGGCAAGCAAAAATTTCTCACTATCTTGCAATAAGGCAAGAATATGTGGATGGAAAATCTGAAAAGTTGCATTTATCCATAGTATTTCCTTTCCTGCCATGTGGAGATTGTGGACTTTCTGTCTGGATGCAGATAAAATGGATGGATAAAATCAACACTTTAAAGCTGAAAATTGTCTTTGGGTTTACAGAAGTCACATCCAAGCCAGCCCTGAGGTCTGAAGGTGGTGACCTTGCACTGGTGCTGTTCTCACCCCCCATCCCAAGACAGCTGGGGGCTCTGAGGATGTGACAAGGTTATTCCAGCCCAGCACTGCTGGAGTTCCAGACTCTGAGTTTGACCCACCCCTGTGATAAGGGAGAACAGGAAGGGTCTGTGCTGCTCCAGGCAGCAAACAGCCTCTATCTGCAGGAGCACCTTCTACACAGCTTCCTAAATTAAGTCTCATGTTAATGGACATAAGATATCATATGAATTTTTACATTTATCTGAAGCCACCTTGTGAAAAATGTACCTCATTTTAGACTGATATTAATGTACAGGCATCACTCCATCCTGACTGGAGAAAGGGGGAGGGTGGGAATTTATCTTACATAAATCCCAGTGTGTCCTGTCTAATATTTATAGCCAGCACAGAATGGCTTTTCTTCCTGAGCTGCAGAAATAAACCTGTCAGCTCCGAGGATGGCCTTGTATTTTATCACTTTCCTGCTTGATTTCAAATAGAGACAAAAGGCATAATAAATATTTTCCATTGATCCCTGGGATGCAATCAAGGACCATAAGAAGCCAAGGATGCTGCTGCCACCAGCCCTCCTTCCCAGCACCAAGGAGAAGTGCTGGGCTGAAGACACCCTTGATTTTCCAGAGTTTCAGCCCAAAACAGTGGTATGGCCACAATCCCACTGGCCTTACAGGCATCTTTTGGGCAAGCCTGACCTTCCTGGTGCTGCTCTGGGTCAGGAAACTGGCTCCTTGTACCCCAGGGAGGATCAGGGCTCTTCTGGCAATTCTGTTTAGGGGAATTTGGGTCACAGCATGAACTTGGGGCCACTCTGAGGGCCCCTGTGCTGGTCAGGGGAGATGATGGGTGTTTTTCATTCCTTTCTGGCTAAGAACCCCAGTCCCCAGCTTGGGATGCTCCAACACATCCCCTGATCCCTGCTGCTGGCAAAGGGAGCATCCACTACAAGGGTGGATGATGTCAGACCCTGCCTTTCATCCAACTCCTATGGAAAAAGCCAAGTTTCTGCTTAATGCACTGAAAACAGTGGCTGAATAGTCTGAGCAATCTTAGAGAAAGTCTTTACAAGACCCTGAGACTCCCAGAGCAAATCCTGACTGGATTACCAGAGGAGATGTTTAACCTTAGCACCTCCACCTGCCCACTGTCGACCCCTTCAATCCTTAAATCCCATATAATTAGGAAATTACTTATGCAAACGTTGGAACTCACCTTGTACAGACTGAACTAAGGCTACAAAGCCCTACATGCAGGGATACAGTGCTTTTACACATCCAGGTCTACAAATGGCATTTAAGTATTAATTAACTCAAGGCACTTAGGGGAAAATTAATTTATGCAATTAAAAATTACTAGATTAAAAGCCATTTTTTAAACCCTCCCATCTTGTTGTGAGTAATCCTGGGCTCTGCCATGCGATTTCAGTGCTTTCAAAATGAGACTTTTCAAATCACTAGGCTTTATGTAAAGTAAAGGAGTAATTAGATCCCAAAAATAATAATTATCTCAATGAGAGACAGGGAGAGCAGGGAAGTGTAAATACAGTCCCAGTGTAACTGCGGACCCAGGGAAGGAATTGTTATGCACCAGTCAAAGCAGAGAGCAGCCAAGCACAGCCTCACGTCAGAACCATCAAAGACAACCCAGCCCCTGATCTGTCTCATTTCTGACTCTGTGATAAAGGTTAATCAAGCACAAAGCAACACACAAACTCTTGGGAATTCACTTCCAGCTCCGGGTATGGAACAGCCCAGCCAGGTGGAGGCTGAAGCCTCCATTTTCCTGTTGGGGTACAAGGACTGAGGTTTTTGGGAGGGATGTGATGCCCTCTGTGGCAGCAGCACTGGGGCAGGCACAGTGAGCCCTCCCCAGAGCAGCCCCCTGTACCCTCCCAGTGCTCCCCGTACCCTCACTCAAAACTGCAGAGATGCTACAAAATCATGGAAACATGGCCAAAAAATCTGTGGCTGCTGCAGAAGAGACAACAAACAGTGCCCCTGTAGAGACTGGGTGTGGATGAGGAACTGAGCCACCAGCTCAAATCAAACATGAATTAATGACACCTCTGATAAGCAAAGTGATGCTAAAGGTAATTTGAATGGGGACCTGCTCCCCTTGGCTGGTGTTCCTGGGGCTGAGCACAGGAGGGAGCAGCGGATGGCTGGGGGCAGACACCCAGCCCTCATGTGTGTCTTCTTGCCTTATTTTGAAGCTCTGAATACAATCCCTGCAGCCTGACCTTTATAGACAGCAATTAAAACAACAAAAAAAAAAAAAAGAAAAAAAAGAAAAGAAAATAAGAGTTAAGCCAAGGGGAAGATCCAGGTCAGCACCAACTCCTCTAGAGCAGAGCTTGGCCCTGGTGTGACGCCTGAAGGTCACAAACACTCAGCAACATCTCCCCTCATCACCCTCCCAAAACATTCCATTAGTGCCCAGACCCCATTCCTGCTGCTCTGCACCCACAGCTGGCACGAAAGAAACAGCTTTTTCCAGCACAGAGGCGCTGCTGGAGAAATATCAGCTATCAGCAAGTACCTGAGTTGTCTCTTAATCCCCCCTAAATCCCAAATCAGCTGCTGTTAATCTCCCTGTCCTATCAAACGGGGAATTTTCCCGTTGGGTGAAGCGACAGCCGGCAGCTTAACCGTCCCCCTCCCCAGGGCCGGTGTCAAAGGGATTTTTAAAGAGAGAAGACATCTAAAGCAGGACAAAATTTGCACATTTTAAAGCAGAAGAGCAGTAAGAAAGCACTTTTGATGGAATTCAGTTGTTTTTCACTGTGAAACACCAAACACCAATGCTCTGCCCCAGGCCAGGGCAGGTGACACTGGGGACCTGCCGGGAAGGAGAGGGATGAGGCAGAGGGGACAGAGTAGCAGCTTCATTGGAAAACAGACACAGAGGTGGGAAATGGCAGGAGCTATGGAATTCCCTTTGTGCCTCAGCATCCCAGGCACTAAGGTCCAGTCCCACCCCCAGACAAATCATGGGGTGCACAAACAGCTGTAACCACTTTTGCACTGTTCCACCTCAATATCAAAGGTAATGCTGCTCCTGCATGGTCCAATGACTTGAAGATTCCTTCCTTCCCAGGGAAAGGCAAGCAGGCAGCAATCTTGATGCCTGTGCTAACCATCCCAGCTGCTTCCCAGCACCTGGGTCTCCCCATTTCCGAGGAGGCAGGGAGAACAGGACATTATCCATCTGCAGATGTGGAGACAGCCTGGGCTGTGAGGCACCGAGTGGAAATGAGCAGCATCAAGGACAGGACCCTACAGAGCTCCTGCAAAGGCATCGTTGCCAGGAGGGAAAGTGGTAAAAACGTATGTCTGAAATTAAAACAAGCAGCCCCAAATGTAGGCAGGGCTTGGCCGGCAGCTCTCCAGGTCAGCATCCCTGCCCCATCTGTGGCACATGCTGGAGGGAGACGGGGCTGTGCAGGCTCCTACATGGCCACCAAAAGGGCAGATTATTCCTGTTTGATCAGTCAGGAAGGGAGCTGTAGGAGGGAGAAAGCTGCTGGAGCAGAGAGGCATGGAGAGGGAGCAGAGCTAAAGGCACCGAGCACTCTGCACCAAGTGGACTCCCACTCCGTGTTTTCCCTGAAAGCAGAGTTTTTCCAAGCACCGAAGGGGTCCCTTCAAACGAACAGGATAACTGTAAAGCAGAGGAAAAGCAGATGTATACAAGATAGTTACAGGCAGTGGGACAGGGGAGGGTTCAGGTAAATACATGAGCATCCCTGGACTCTGAGTTGTGACCCAGGAGGATGGATTAAGGGAACACAGAATGTCCCCTGATCATAAATATTGGCTATGAAGATCAGATTAGCTGTGGATTCGGTTATCTGTGAAACATCAGTGCCCAAGTAGGCTACAGCAGCCAACAGGCACCCGGGGTGGGAAGCACATGAATAATCCCAAGCCTTAAAGAACTGGAGCATCACAGAGAGACTTGGACATGGCTGTGACCCTGCCAGTCCCACCAGTGGCAAAGAGAAATAGAGAAATCCAGGGAGAGACATCCCTGTTCCTGAGTCTACATGGTCACTGCTGCCTGCACATCCCCTCTGGGGGAGGGCAGGGAGAGAGGAGGTCAGACAGGGTTTGGAGGCACAGAGCAGCTACAGCACTGCAGGCAGGAAGACCCACAGTGAAG